>DWFO01000200.1:0-23790 GCA_018246595.1 Mimoniades nurscia nurscia
GCCCGACCCGGGAATCGAACCCAGGACCTCCCGTTCGGCAGTCGCACTTGCAACCAACACGACCAACGAGGCAGTCATGGATTTATATAGATTTTTTTACACACATGATGAATACGTAACCACATCATGAAACTTCGCATTTTACCGTTTTTTTTTCCTCATCTCAAGCACTTAAAAAGTAGAGGTTTATAAGATATTATTCCCGTCTTAATTTATATTAGCACACGCAAATGTAATTCGTAAAATTTTCTATGAGATATATAATTCCATTACAAATTTCCCTCGCATTACTCTTGCAATATAGGGTATGAAATGGTGTGTTCGTGGTGAATATTAAAATGGCTGAGCTAGCAATACGCGGGGGTCATGAATCAGATAAGCACGGGGCTACTGGTGGCGAAGTGCGGTGGGAGCCGCGCTGGGGATTAATAGCGTTAGTCAACTATCCTCTTGAATAATTTACTTAGATGTTTTTATAACTCATCTTATTTTTTAAACAACTGTACAAAGTTTAAATATCTACATAATTTATTAATGTTGTCATAAGCTGCATCAACTTGTATAGTTTCCCAAAGTCGCCACCCAATAAAATACAGTAAAAAAATGCTTCATACTTTTTACTGATGAATAGAAAAGCGATCGAATTCTATTGTTACTAGAGTTGACATCACTTGGCCATAATGTGCGTTCGTGGCTGAAACATTGCACAATATTTTTGTAAGTATTTATGCCTACTTGCAAATATGAGTTTGGGCCAAATTAAGATACATAAATATTGTACATAATGTATATAAATATATTTACATAGATTAGACTCCAGGCACGATTATCTTAACGTAATATGAAAAAGCTGCGACTGAATGAAAAAGCAATCTATCTTCATTCACTACTGACCTATTTATCACAGTGCTTCTTTCCTCTGATCGAGGAAGAAATTCTGATTTACAAAGTGTCGATTCTTTAGAAAAGTGTATTTTACAGATATTGTATTCACGTTGGATAAACGTAGGTATTGCATTAATTCTTTCGTAGCTGTAACATAACTATTTTCTTTACTTTATTATAGAAATTACTGTTTGAAATGGCTTTATGGATTATAACAGGGAGAATCTTTATTTTTAACGATAATCGCTAATATGAACAAAACTTCAAGTCATGACGAGTTTTTGATGTGACTGCAACGATGTGTTTCGAGGAATCAATTATTTTAACATTATGACGTCACATCTGGTACAGAATAAGTGGAAAGCTTCGAAAAAAAAACTATTTTTATCGTTACAAACCCGACGTGCTGTTACTTTTACAAGGCATCAGCTCTCATAAAAATAGGATTATCTGTAAAAACTCGGACACAAAATAGTGTAGTTAGTACAAAGTTGGATTGAAAAATATGTGTCTACGATTAAAGTTTAGGTGTAAATTTGACAAATTTTATTGTTCCTAGCCTCACTTTCGTGTTCTTCCTTTTATTTCATATACTATTAATTACTATAAGACTCGGTTGTTTGCAGTAGAATCGTGTTAATAATCTGTAATACAGCGCGTTCAATAAAAACCGTATAAAATTCACAATCACGTTGATAAAAACCCTAATCGACTGAGCTTCTTTATTGAATGCATAAAGTATGAAGTAAAAATAACCAGGTAGATATTTTAAAGATAAAATACAAGTTGACTGCGTATTGGACATTTCTTTCACATGTTCATTGCAATACCCAATTCTATAAATGTATTGGACACGTAGGTTTTACTGTTGACCATACATTTCAGTGAAGAGCCACGGTATTTGAACCGTTGCAAAAGTGCTGACCGAGTTCGCTTCAACCGCAGTCAATAAAAACTTGCGAATAAAACCGTGTGGATGAATTAAAAGAGTTTCAATTGAAAATTCGAAATATGTCACACTGACAGTTTAAATCCCCTTGCCTTAATAAAAGACCAGCACACGTTTCAATGATTTAATCAGATATTTCAAAATAATTAAATCGCTGTAAAATACTCCGCAAAACATTACTAATTTATTAAATCTCTATTGGCTTTCTCTATTGGCTTAGGTTATAGTCTGACCTAATTTCCATCAACCCCGATATTTTATTATAACCAGCAAAAGAGATAACATCGTGCCATACATCATGGCCAAACCGATTCTAAAGCTACTTAAGTATAAATAGAGTATGAAATATTATGAAGGGTTTTACATCGACGGTTACTTCCGACAGGTGCCCACGGCTAACGCTTTTATAGCCATCACAGGTAAGTACTGATCGCCTTAAAATATCCGATGTCGTTATTAAAATGGGAATATCTACATATGAAGAATATTTGATACATACCTACTAATCTTTTTTGTAGCAACATTGGTTGTTATGTCTTTGTCAGTTTCTCGAAATCAATAAAATAATGTAATATACCTACGTACAATTGTAAATTGCTCTTTATAGCATTCGGTTCGGTTGTTATGAAACAACTGCTTATTCTTTTTTTATACAGTTTGCAAGGTAACCCGGCAGCGGATATAGCCGGCTGATACAAGTAGGGACCATAGTGTTTACGGCCTGACTCGTGAGGCACAGCGCTGATCACTGTGTTACAATGTACACTTCGTACGCGGCTAACGTGCCTACTATCACGATGTGATGGAAATTTTCTACGTCGCTGTAATCTAATAATGTCAATGACTTCAAATAAAGTCTTCACTTTTCTATTTGTCTTTTCTTTTTCCGTTCATGTTATATCTGAACGTATGTAAGATATTGGATAAGAAGTTTCTTTGATAAACAAAATTTCTATAAAATTCCTTATCAACGAAAATATATGGTCAACTTTTGTCATAACATTTTATAACTGTCTATCCAAGAATTATTAAATAAAAATCTGAAAGCTGGTAACATGAAGTCAATGAATTTTTAGCCGCTCCAGTAACTTCGTTCACTTTATTAGAAAGGGTGAACCTACACGTGTTTAAAGGTTATCCAGAGATTATTTCGCGTAGGAGACTGCGACATAGACGTAAAATAAAATTAGCCGCTTTTTTGTAAAGAACTCTGCTCAGTATTTTTCAATCTCAAATCTGCAACATTTCAGAGAATAATGTGAAATACTTTCAATCACAAACAGCAACATGTTTGCCTGTCCACGTCACAGAGTTACGTAAACTATTTCGTAATTGCTGAACTACGAAATCCGGTTAGTATAACATTGAATAAACGTTGGCAAAACACACTGACTCTGGTACATCTTTTTTATATAAAATATAGCATATAATCCTTTCAGTAACGAGAGGGACCTTCAGAACGTTAACGACCAAAAAGAGTTCGTTCTGTTTCCGTTTTTATGACTTACTCGTAGATGGAATGCATTTTATACCGTAATTGCAATGGCTTCGTTTGCAGAAGAGCAGTCTGATTTGTCGGAGAGAATAATAGTATGCTTAGTGAAATTAATGGATGTCTTATACAAAGTCTGTTTATTTTAAGTCTTAAATGGTTTGTGACAGTAATTTATTGGTGTAAGAAAATCGGATTCGGAGTCAGATATCATAATTTATTAGAACAGAACATTTGACTAGGTCTGTTCATTTTATAAATAATGTTTTGGTTTCGACTTTGATTTAATTGTTTACGTCCTTGTTTTTTTAATGGAATATTTTGTAAAGCATGTCTTACAGATAGTCCCAGTCTCATTGTTTACTTATCGGTATGATCGGACAGTGTTTGATTTCATCAAATTTTTTGTTCTTATGCAGTAATTTTATATTCTGCAACATTTGGTTCTTATCAAATTAATCTTGTGAACATATAGAGTAGGTTTCGATGCGGCTTTTAATGTGAGTTACTAAGTTAAAAATAAATTGAACCAACGAACAACACAGTCTGCGCTATTTGAAAAATGTAGTGCTCAAATATTTAAGTTCGTATATAAATGGTTAGCATCAAGGAAAGTAGCTTACACGATGAATAGATTTTGCTGTTAATAAAACTTTCACGTAGTCTATATACTCGTAGCTTCCTTACCTGATATTTTTGTGCAGGCCCTCCTTACGTTTTAAATTATTAGCATACCTATGAGTTTAAGTAAAAATTGGGTATTAGTTCTTTGTGCTTATAACAATGTGAGACAATCCCGCTCCCAAACGTCTACTATCATAAAAGTATTACAAGTAATAGTACTTATTAGAGTCAGTTAATTTAGTTGTATTAGTTGTTAATAGGACCATAAGTTATTAATTGACTAGAGGACTGTAGGAGCAGAGCCATTGAAATACCGTAAACTATAAATGATAGCCATAGGTTTCATAACTGTAATTTAGTGCTAGTGCAATATCTTCGACTGCAACATCAAATATGTATAACAAAAATAATAATAATAACAACAATAAAAAAAATATAAACAGCTTTGTGAAGACGAAGAAAAGATATGTACAATAATAATGAGAACATGGACGTGATAGCTTGTTCATGTATGGAGGTAGTGTAATCATGAGGGTAAGATCCCTACGCAAGACGTTAAGGGATGACTGGGCGTAAAGTAATTTCTAAATCTATATGCAATTATGCGGACCCCGACTTTGTTAGAAATAGCGCAAGCAATGATGAACTGTCTAATACCTACGTAGATATGTAAAACTATTCCGGATAGAATCGATAGGATGATTGAATCGTCATATTCGAACTTCGATGAGTTTTGCATTTTACTTTAACTCTTGTTGAACGCTAAACTATAGAGGGTCGATGCTTACGCATAAATCGCAGCTTGAATTCTTGTAATAGACTGGATGAATATAGCTATGGTATTTTTATAGTAGTTATATATAGAAATGGCTGGCGGGAAAGCCTTTCTGTGTCACAACGCGTAGAGCGCTGAACTCCCCCGACGCCCTATTTTCTATGAAAACTAATAGCATTTTATAGGTTTTTTGTGTAACTCAATCATTAAAAAACGTAGGTATATGTAAATCTAAATCATGTAGATAAATTAAACTTCGCAAATATTCCATTATTACATTTACTCGAATGATTCATGATAAATAATGACAATATTAAAGTTTTATCAAGTATCAAGTATTTGCTAATTAATAGTTACTTGAGCTTACAAGTTTTCTCAATTCCTAAATTAATCAAGCTAACCAGTCCTTAACATATGATTAAATTCATATCTGAACTGATTTATCGCATATTTACATTATTCACATAAACGTCACGCGACTTAGTTACAAACATCCGCGTAACGAGAATAAACGATGACATCGAAAATGAATTGTACATCGTAAATATACATATAGGTACTAGAATCGAATTTATAACATAAAAGCCCGGTTTTGGGTATATAACGCTGCTTTCATTCTAAAATGTCAGCGAAAAAACTAATTAATCCGTTCGAATTGGCACATTGTATGTAACAACCGCTGTGACTTCTTTGTTATAAATTCGCGACTATACTTATTACACGTAGTCTTACCATAATTCTCACTAATACAGAGATCAATAATAAAGCACACTTAAGAATCTTAATACCTGTAATACATATTATAGTAAGGGTTGAGTTAGTGTAGTAAGCCATTGCAAGTACAAAATTTTATCTTTTTGTGCGAAAGTTAACGTACAGGCAGGTATGTAAGTACAATCAATGCATCTAATCACAGAAGAAATGAGTAAAATAATGTATGATAAAAAAATAGAAGGTATGCTTTCAAATACATAGAACAATATTACTTAAGGTAACATTTACCTACTTTTGATTTTATCGTAAATAAAAATCAATTTATTAGGTAATACATAATTTTTAAAGATAAAAAATGTACAAATACGTTAAATATTATATTTTAGCTGTTCGAGAAAGCAATTCGCAAAGTTCACAAGAGTTCATGTAAGTATTCAGAACGGAAATAATGACTATAGCTTATTGGAAGTTCTGTGAAGATGGCAGTGTATCTTGTTATGCACAAGTTTTCAAGCAAACGCAAATTATTACTTGGAAACTAACGTCGCATTTCGGAGAAGCCGAGCGAACAATACCTAATTATTTTACAATCATTCCAACACTCAATGTGCCTTGCCTGTTTCAAGCATTATTTATTATTCATTGAAACATTTTACAACGAATTATAATATTGTACATATAGTTCATTAAAAAATAAATTATAATAATACAAACACTAATAAGATCATTTATATAAAAACTTATTGCAGTACGCGCGAATTTTTTTTTCTTCCTTTCATTGTTTTCCTCTGTGACTGTTATTATTCTGAGTATCTAATAAAACTCTTGCCTCAATGCTTTACAAATTATCGTAGCACTGTTTCATGTCACATAACTCATAGGTACTAATCTGGCACGTACTGTACGAATAAAGTTAACCGTATACTATAAATAATCGATTGAAATTCACCATTATGATTGTTTATTTTTCAGTAAAATATTTTCTACTCGTTCGTACAAGGAATAGCCTATTATCTACCTTATTTATACAACTCTTAAAATTGTTGACTATTCAGTCGGTTCCCTTATCAGTAATCTAATTATAGGTTTAACGTATGTCTATCTACTTTCATAACGTAAATGGACTTAAAATTTAACAATAACATGTCACTATCGTTATCAATATTATGTAATAAACAAATTAATGAATATTTTATTAATAATAATTATTATAATGCAACGTGCATGTACATATTACAACCATTATAAACGTTCAGTTCACTTCACTTTCTCTGTTCATTTGACATTATATTACTCGTTTAGTATTTTACTCGTTTCGTATTCTCATCAAGGTTTATTGGTGGTGCCTGGTCGCTCATTTTCAGCGATATTGGTATGTATGTACGAGAATGCATTATTATAATATGAAAACAAGTCCGATGGCAGCGACGCGACCCCTCGGAAATATTCACATATTTTTTTCCGAACGTTCTGCATTTTGTATTTAAAAAAATTCTAACAATATTCTCATCGAGTTTTTGCATAAATTACTAGATTAGTAATTACATCAATTATTTTAAATAATCTTTAGGTACATTAGGTATATGATTTTGGTGAATTATTCGAATTTAATACCTAATTTAAAAATCACGTTCACATAACAAATACACATTCGTATTGGACAACGTCATTAAAGTTTTTTTTATATAAAGGGAGAAAATATATACGAGTATTAATCATAATGACCGAATCGTCTTTTAGTAAACCACTGTGATTTATATGAGTAATACAGTAATATCAAACAAATATGATTATTTTATAATTATATATTTGATTGGATTACCACGGCTACAAAACAATAAGCTGTGATAGTATGCCATAATAGTATGCTGTGAAATCCTGGAATAAATTTTTTAGTAGGCAATTAGTCTTCATTACAAAATTTGTATCAATAAGATGCATAACGTACAGCTTCATAATAAGACGATCTTAAATCTATCAGAATGAATTGAAAAAGATGGAAATTATTAAACGCTTTTCCTAAATAACTTCAATAATGTCAATATCAAATATGAATAAATGTTGACAATAGAAACGGTGCTAGCGTGTATTGAATTATACCAAAATTATACATAGACACCGTAGAGCAAGCATATATTTATAAAAGCTAATTTATACCAAATTATAGATAGATATGGTAAGGCATACATATTTATAAACAGAGAGATACAGATGTTAAGAAATGAAAATAGTTTGAGGCGAGATTAATATTATTAATTACCTACGTGCATGCTTTAAATTTTGTTTTATTTATATTATAAGTTTTAATTGCACTGTACTTGTCTTTTGTTTTGGTACATTTCGAGAATGATTACTGTTTGTGGAGTCGTGAATAATACATGTTAATCTGATATCAAAATGACTTGGGATTTTATGTTGTGTAATAGCTGAATGTACCTATTTACGACGTTTTTATTGTAAATCAAAATAGGTGAATCATTAACAAACGAAAACATTCGGATTAGAATATATTAAGAATTAACAATTTCATCAAAATGTAGGTACTTAAGTATGATGGAAGTTTTCTTTTTTTTTTAAATTTGTTTGCAGTTTTAATACGGTCTCTTTAAACGTTATGGTTAATGGTATTGTATCATATCCAAAAATGTGATTTTATAATTCCTTTCTATCTCTTTTATTCGTCTACGTTAATCTCTGCAACGTCCAGATCGATTTTGCATTGGCAAGTAGAGTGCTTTTCAGCGAGAACTTAATGCAGGTACGTCATATTCGAGGAGAGAAAGCCATTCATTCAATTACAAATCAAACAAACTTTTGAATATTTTTTCTTTGAATGTCAGCGAGCAAATGAACACTAACCAAATGAGGTAAGAAGGAAACAATAAATCTACTAATCAACATAAAAAAAACTCATAATATTACAATTACGAATCACCAGCTTGAAACATGTCTCTAGGGAAGGTACAGAAAATAATATGCTAATAAGAAAATCGCTTCAAATCCACAGCATCAAGCTCCGCTTACCCACGCACGTGCTTCGAAAAAATTAAACTGATTTCAGCAAGTTTAAGAAATAAATTTCTGTATTACTGTAGTTTTAAGCCATAGGATTTATTCGTCATAGATAATATCGCAATGCCCAAATTTATAATTATGTATAAAGTACATACGAGTACTTACAAATTGCCAAAAATGTATCAAAATTCTACATTTACTCATGTAACCATGTCGTTGTCTCTTCAAAGTTGTATCCTAGCTTATTACCATGGTATTTTTATAAAATCCAATTGACGCTTGTTTAGTAAAAGACTTTTGGTCCTATCTGTCTTTGCCTTATTAAGAACTATTTATTAATGCGCCTTACGATATAACAGAAAAAATCAAGCTGGGCTTTTTTACAAAAATACAAAAGTAATCATTTGAATGTCACATCTTCAAGGAAAGCATATTTTAAAACCTATTGTTAATTACGTCCCTCTCAAAGTCTATAGAAGGGTAAAGGCACGGTCATGATGTGTATTGCACTTACTATATGGGATACTCGTCCGTAAAGACAGAGAGAAGAAATTTATTCTAAAGGGTTCAAAACACTCTCTAAACTACAAGTCAAGTCGTGAAAAGCGTTTCAAGGCACATACGAGTACGTTTAGAAACAATAGTAGCGTGGCGCGATGAGAGAATTGCATCGCACCGCGCGGGTCAGGTAAGGTTAATTATGAAGTTAAGTCAGAGCGACCGCTAGAAGCGTAGCGTATAATGAGAGATCCGTAATCATACAGATTGTTTTTTTTCCTCTTCTGTACTCCACCGCGTACTGTTACATTTTATATATTTTGCATACTTACAATTGAATACATAGACATATTAATCGAAGCTCGTGTAGTTTATAAAAATCGGCACCTTATTACCGTTTCACCATTGAGATAAAACTTCACACGTAGGTACAAGTAACCATTATAACTATGGGCGACATCTAAGGGTTTCTAATCGTTTTCACACATTCCACCGTTCGCAATAGTCTGAATATGGTTTCCGTTAGTTTTTTCGTGCAGACGACAGGAGCCCTGCGAAGGCCCGGGTCAGAAAACCGAAGGGTTTTGCCTCTGGCACGGTACGCCGAGGCAGGCGGCTCGGCAGAGATGGCGGGCGGCGTGCAGCAGTACCGGGCCGCGCACCGGAGGCGGTGGCAGTACCGGTGACAGCGAGCCCGCCCCCGAGGGGCTTTCCCGGTCTCGCTCGCAGTCCCTGTCGGCCGCCGATGGCGGGCGCTACACGTGCGTGCACGCGCCCGCCGCGACGGGTCAGCCGCCCGCCAGCGCGTCCTCCGGCTCCGGCGACCAGCAATTGTCTGATAGCCAGCACCCTACTACCACCGTCAAGAATCCTATCAGCAGCGCTAGCACTATATATATCTCGGCGTTTCCTGTGAAAATAAGCACGTATTAATTTTAAAGTTTCGCAGACATTAATATGAACGAAATTATTAATTCAACATCAATCGGCAGTTGAGATAATTGATTTACAGTTACGTAAGATATTACTACAGAATATCGTTAGCGAGCGCTAATCAAGCGTCTAATGACTTCAGGCTAATTTTATTAATTATTGTATTAAAAATATAGATGAATAGTCTGTAGCTGAATTTATTTGGAAAGGCAATTCTCTCCTCTTTGCATTTCCACCCACTCAAACAGAGAAGCGCAACAGTCAGCGGTAAAATAACTCGCGGCTGTGACTCGACCTGAGGGCCCTTTTGTTGGCGAGTGTCTCAGAGTTTAGTCGTCGACTATTGTGTAACTTTGTATTCTTTGCCGATGGAGAGAACTAGTTACAAAAAAGACAATTCGCATTGAAAATTTTCGAAATAAGTTGCTACAAAGAACCATCCGCGCATATAGTTGAACTTTTGTACCATCTTATATGAAATAAGTTTATTTCGTGTTTCCGGGCTGTGTGAAGAAATATTATCTTCGTATTTATTTAGATGAAAGTGGGTGTTATAGAGTTTACGAAGGTTTTTAATACAACTGTTGTGTTCGGTAAAATATCTTCGCAAAGCGACTGACACATGTTCAGCTTACTCCCCTAAGGGATTATTATAGTAAGTATATTTTACGACGGTTCTTCGTAAGGTAATGTAAAGATATGAATGTCAAGCAGAACTTTTTTGTTATTTTTACAAGTCTTTACAATTTTCCTTTCAATATGTTTGTTCTTAGCCTGCTGAAGGTATGTAGTTAAACTGCCCTAAGTGCCTACGTGTTAGGATTAGGAGGCATGAAATATCTTAACACCAGATTGTCGTAAAGGAATATTATCATTTGTTTTAAAATGAACGAGCTGTTGGTCATAATATGAATAAAAAAATCACATTTATTACAAAATTGAAAAAAAACGACCAAACGAAGATGTTCGCTAAAAAAATTTCCATAATAATAGAATTGTTTTAATCGATTCGAGACAAAATTGAAATTTTATCTTCTTTAATTCGAAGCCATTAGAATTATTTTTTATAGCATTTGTTCAAATAATAATAATCATATGAGACTAAACAACCAAGTCAAAATATTTTTGCAATTATAATTGAAACGATTTAAATATTTTCATTTCCCTATGACATAAATGTACTTTCAAATCGATTTGTAATGTAAATGTGTAATCGATTAAGTGTTGCTAGAATTTCTCACCTAACTGCTTGCGAATGCCAAGTGGCTGTCGGCTGCGCCAAAGAGAATTGATGAGCGTAGGGTCGCCTCGAGTGCGCCAGTCTCGATATCCTCGTCCTCTGGAATACTGACTGAATCTGTGTGCAAACACGGACACAATAACACGCGGCCCGCACCACGCAGCGGGCATTAGAACAAGCACGGCACAAACAGCACCCAGAGCGGCACATTATTGTTCAACAACTATAATCTGTATGGTAAATAGCGGAGAAATATCGCATAGTCCCCGGTAATGAGACTATAAAACTGCCGAAGGTTCTCGCAGTTGGAGCAAAGCCAAAACCTTCAGTGCCGAAGCCAGTCCATACAAATAAAGTTAATACAGAAGCTAAGAAGCGAAATTGAATTGTTAGCATGTCACAAATTCCGTCCTTAGGACATCTTAGTAGCGTTTCGTGCAGGTACCTATTTCGTAAGTGTTTCATGCGAATGCAAATAAACTACCGTGATACAGAAGAATTTCTAAAGCAAAATGTTCAATTTGTACAATGTTAACACAGTAAAAGACATTACATACCTAAGTTTCATTTACAAAACCTTCATGTTAAGTATCTTTACACTAACATGTGTTTTAAAATAAAATTACGTTATTGTATATTAGATAACAATTCAATTTCGCGATGTGGTTCATGTGTAATGACCTATCCACCTTAAACGATGCTACCTACTTAGGTACTCTTAATACTATTGTACTTATCTAAGAGTAAATACAGTTTACAGAGGGTCTTGTTAATAACTTATATTCGTATGTAATGTATCCAAATTGTTCATGTCAGTAACATTTAACAGATCAAAATTGTCTCGTACGACTTGTTTAAATACCTCAAATAACCTACTTGCATATATGTATAGGTATCTACTTGTGAGTCAAACGTGCAGTAATATTATCATCATGCAGCTGATCTATGCCTACTCGACAATACAATCATCGGCAACATTCGATGATTTGTAAATTAATTCATTTGACATATTTGGCTCTTAAGATATTATATAAAATTTTATTGGAAACGTATATAATATATATCGTCTAAATAATGTGTTACTTACATAGTCTCGTCGCACCCGATTTGTTTCGTAGCAGATGATAAAATATTAATATAAAAAATAATATCCACATTTACACATCTATCAACGACAAAATAACATCATTAGAGTTTTCAATCAATACAATTGTTTTGAAAATCAGGAAACAGAATTGTGTGCGTTGAAGTTACTTGTTATGCAAATCCTAATACATATATTGTATTAAAGATAATTATCGTTTCACCAGACACTGTAAAATCTTAATTAATATTAAAACCAAACAGCGTTATAACTATGTATGTCTGGTCAATGGTGTTGAAATATATTTAATTTAAAACAATTTACACGCAATAAGTTTTTAGTGTTAGTATAACAGTAATCACTTTACTTAAAATGTTAACTTACAGTATAACTTACCATATGCCCCAAGGAGAATGTGTTCTTGACATAAAAAGGTAAAAATGACTCACAAAAGTACTTGTCTACATATGTCTATTTAAGACTATTCATATTAAATTAGTGACTTCCTCCTTGGTCGCGTTCGTTGCAAGCTCGATTGTTGATCAGGAGGTCATGTGTGTTCAAATCCCGTATCGAGCATTATCGGATTTTTCTAATTCAGATTTTGTAGTAGTGGCTTGGCTTTGTTTTTGTGCCCATTGTACGACAAACGCCTATCCCTACTGAGACGTAAACGTAACTAGTGAAACATTCCTCTGCCTACCTCTTCGGGGATGACAGGGGTGATATTAAGTTTTGTTACGTCTAAATAAACTTATGCAATAAGCATTGTCAAGAATTATATGATGGAACGTAAAACTGTTATACTTTAATTTGTATAGAAATATTCTAAGCTGTTCCCGCATTAACCTAATTAATACAACGGCCATCAATTTAGAAATGTTTATTGCACATGAACGTATTTTTGAAAAGACAATGAATGCTTAGTTATAATACCCGCTTTTATAGATAAACTGTTATAGAGAAATTTTACGAACTATATTCCATCTGTACATTCCTTTGGACGTTTATTGTTGAACGTAGGCCTTTCTTAATTAACACCACTCCACCCGGTTCTCTGCTTTTCTATTCCAACTTTCTTCTTCCGATCACCAGTTCAGTTTTTAGGAGTGCAAACTACGCTCCATAACTAATTTAATGTAAAAAAACATAATTTCACGCCTATAATCCTCGAAGAGGTAGGCAGATGAATGTAAAACTCTCCCACGATTCCCCAGTTACATTTATGTCCCACTATGGAATAGTAGGTGAGCCTATTGCTATACACCGGGCATTTCCAAACTTTGAACCATTACTAGAAAATCTAAATTAGAAAATTCCAATAATGCCCGACCCGGGATTTGAACCCAGGACCCGTCGATTGGCGGTCGCAATCAACACGACCGACGAGGCAATCGCATGACCAACGAGCAGTAATAATTTCACCAATTTTGCGTTAAAATCTTTTTCCTGCAGGTTATAATACGGACGAGTATAAGAAGTACTTTTTTACATGTTATGACGTTTTCTGAGCTGCTTAACGAGTAAGAACTCGCCGCCCGAATGCCTATTTTTAACGTGAAATTGAAACTGTTATCTAATAGCAAAGTTCTGAAACTAACCTTTTTAAAAATCTTGTATGTTAATAGTTCTCGAGTTCCTCGTAAAAAGGAAACTTTCTTTTTAATTTTTATTTGCTTATAACTACTATTTTTGTGCACATTGTTATTTGTGTGTATAATTTAAACTTGTTGGTTTAATTAAAGTTGTAACAGTTAAAAGTATGTAGCTAAAAATACATATTTATAAAATGCTATCTATTTTAGAGCCTTAGAGTAGGAAATCTGTGATTAGTTTGAACATGAACTGGTACATAGACGTGAACGTAATTGCGAGAATATTGAACCGCCAAAATGCAATCAGCGGCTTGATTGGGTTACTGGAATTTATTTCAGCGCGCCCTGAGCTTCAACGTGACCAACCTTGACTTTTTAAAATCTTTTTATACTATTATTGCATCTAAATTTAAAAGAATGAAATATGAGAATAAATGAAGGCGACCGTCATTGTTTCGATGCATAAACATCACGTTTTGTTGGATTTGAAATAAGGAACATTAAAATTATACATAAAATCAAAAAGAGTGCGTCGACCCAGGGTCGCGCGAATGGAGTTTTAACTCTGCGTCGTCAATTTATACCTACTATAAATTAAATATGTATACGGAGTAAAATTATTGATTTACTCTTAAACAATAATAAAAACCAAAAATATGTTGCATTTTGATGCTTTGACATTGACATTTATTGAGATTTCTGTTTCTATAGCGCGAGACTTCATTCAAACTAGTTTTGTTTATTTTCTGTCTCTTTCTATAACGCGGCGTTGCATTCCTATGTCGTCCTATGGTGTCGGTATGGAAAAATGTTAGTTAGTAATTCGAACTCATCACTTATTCACATAACACGTAGGAAAGCTAGTGTGCACGTAAGACAGAACATACATTTTGCGATTTATTATGACAATTCAAACGCATTGTAACGTCCAGTGATATATCGTTCTCCTGATTCGTTATGAATAATCAAGAACACATTCTCGTGACTAACAGATAGTGGTGTCATCTGTGGAGATGACGTGCGCACAGTGATGTGGTGTCGAGTATAATGGCGGCGCTTACCTTCGAACGCCGCCGACGCCGGCGGGAGCCGCGGTGGAGTGCGACACCCCCGGCACCTGCGCGCCACCCTGCACGCCGCCCTGCACGCTGCCTTGCGGAGCGCACACACAACACCCTGCGACCGTAATGTTTGCTTTTAAATCCGTTGATATCGAAGGGCATGATTTAACAAACAAGTTTCTCTACAACAGTGTAAGGTCTGATCCCGAATTCATCCAGTTCCTTCATTATAACACCCTAGGCTGAATTATTAAACTCGTATGTCTGCTGTAGCATTACGATATTAATAAGAATCTGCATTCTAGTTATGATAATCAATAAAGTGCATATGATTTCGAAAAAAAAGGACTAATGTTAGTACAATAAAACTGTTTGAGTTTTCGATATGATTATAGGCGTTATACCGTGCTGCCAACTCGCCGGCAAATGAAATGGCACTAACGACCGCTTATTAGCAGGATAGAGATAGCTCGAAAGTTCATTGACTTAATATCGCTTAAGCTATAAATGCACTGGGCTTTCCTTATTTCGTGGCGTCTGCAATTTTTTTTAATGAAGTGGCAGTTCTTTTAGTTAGATGAATAGGTCTATGGTATAATTAAAAGTTCGGATAACAAAACGAGAACATCTTCCATCCGAGCGTTTTTTATCTAAGTCCGCAAAATCGCAGCCGTCGTGTACACAAACGAAAATTTAATACAATGTTTGTCTAGTGCCGCTTAGTTGCTTAATATACGAGTAGTTACATGTGGCTTAGTTAAACTCTGTCTTATTGTACAAAAACCGCTTACAATAATAATTAATTTTTTGTAGTCATTCATTATAATACATATACGACTTGTAGTTGAATATAAATTGGATAATGGATAATAAGGCAAAGGTTTCTAGATTGTGTAGAACTTCACTCATAACAATTCTCAAAGATTATTCATCCCATGCCATCCACAATACAATTTTATGAATAGTGCCGCTACTCGCCTGCTATTGTTTTCGATATAAAGTAGGCATTTAATTTAATAAAGCGCTTCCATCTTAGCGTTCCGTGATGTACGTGTGCGTTTGTTTCCTTTTGTTTTAAACGTAACAGACACGTACATTAACAAACACAAACTCATCCGTATCACTCTTACATTACAATAACAGCGGTTAGAGTACGAAGTGAATATAAAGATGTAATTTGAAGTTTTAGTGTGATGTTTATGTGACAGTCTTTATGCGTATTGCAAAAGCTTAATCATCTTAACTATATCCATACTAGTGTCTTCAATATGGAAGTAATTTTATCACGCTTTCGCTGCTGATCTATTGAAGTTACTCTGTCGATTTAAGTGGGTTGTCGTCGTCGAGGTTGTCGTCTGTTACTCGGCGAACTACGCCGCGTGGGAAAAGAGGAGTGCGGGCCTCGAGTGTTCCCTGTTTACCCGGGCAGTCTCAGGGGGTCAGCTGCCCCCCGGTGACGTCATCCCGCCTTAGGCGGTGTCTGTACCGTATGTGGATTGAATTATCCATGAATTCCGTGGAGCAGACGGTTCAACCCTAGAGAAGGACTCGGGCTACTTGTAATACTTTAAGCGCCCTTAATGGAGCGAAATATGTGGTGAAAATGTGGATTGGCAGTCACTTAAATTTCTACGTTACGAAGCTCAAATCATAATTGACGATTAATTTCAAACGTATATATCCGTTCGTAACAGAATTAGTCTATAGTAAAACGATTACAAAACTCAAATATTTGCACATGAAATTTATTATGAAAAGCTATAACAAATGCCCTTCTGTTGCGGTTTCAAAAATCTACTAAATAATAAGTCAAATTAGGGATATCTTGAAATTTCCCGACAATACTCCGCGTTTTCTCTTCAGGATTATGCCTTGTTTTATAAATATTGGTAAGTCTTGTTTCTTGTTTATTTTATGACCGTAATGAGGAATGCATAGGAAATAAGAATTTAAATAAAGCGTTTACATTGTTAAGTTGGTGATACCTCTTTCACAATTTAAAAGAGGTCCCTAAAAGGTAAGGCAAGGCACCTGGCTCATTTATGACCGCTAGCCCTGTAAGGTATTTCAAACCGCAATAAATGCTTTCCAAGTTTTGTCTCAATAAGCCTCGTAGGTTTTCAACGCAGTAAATTTCTTAATTTGTTCTGTAACAGATAAATATGAAAATAATATGGTGTGCTGAATAATTATTGCAAGGCTTATTTATTTGCGTTGTTGTAATTTATTTTTCGTAACATTTGTGCATATGTATACTGTACATGCACCGTGGATTCTTTTGATGTGAAATAGTGAGTAAAAGTGGATCTTGTCGTCCATGGATATCTGCGGCCGGACTCTAACAGGCCTATCAGAAAAGTCAACTATAAAATAATGAATATACGTAAATAATTGAATAAACTATTAATGTTATTTAGTAAAGTTAGTCTAAATTATCTACAGGACTTCGAAGATTGAGTCTGTTGGTAACATTAGCTTGGTCAGTATAATATACATGTATATATGTTATGCTATGTTTGCATGTACAACAGTAGGGACGTACAACACATTATGTTAGTATGAATGTAGTTAGTAACCACAGGATCCCTGATAACACAGTTGGTTGCTTCAAGTGTACCTACACACGGATCGATATTTGGATATTTTTATTGTCATTTTTGTGTTGTGTCCCGTGGTCGGAAGTGTAATTTGTAATAAGGAAATTTCATTGCAATTTTGAAGACTTATTTCGAACTTCAAATTCACTTAGGTTTTAATGTGTATCGGGTTTCAAAAACAGATTCGATTTCCGACATTGGTGGCAGTATACTTATATGAAAAAGTACTTTTACACGAAATTTCCCTTATAAATTTTAAATAAACAGTTATATACGAATAACTGTAATAACAATTCGTATATTGAAATGTATATTGCTGTTCAGTATATAGTGAAATGGAAGAGCAAAACACTTAAAAGAAATTGGAAGAATGAAGCACTAAAAAATATTTGTATCGTGCCTATCTACGCGTATAATAAATTTGTATATAATATAATATATTTGAAACAAGACGTTGAAAAGCAAGATGTTCTAGTACAGTACCGAACTGAAAATGTTATTGCCTCGTTTATGTATAGTAATCTACAAACGGAATATACAATATTAATTATTCGAGTTTTTGCCTGTATGTTTTTGTATTTTCTGTGTTAGAATTTTGTTTGTTCCCGTTTTCAGTAGATTGCAAATGCTCCAAAAGACCGGAATTTAAAATTTACCGAATCATAATAAGCTAACTAACATTTTGCTATTCGAAAATTAATCGATTTCATTAGAAACTAGCTGTGCCCGCGACTTCGTCCGCGTGGAATTCTTAAATTCTAAAATGTATATTATGTAAAATTATACGCACAGTTTTGGAAATATCGTGATGAGTCACTATATACATAGAAATTCTCTTATATAGATATAGATATGCGGTTATCGTAATTACGAAGTATATTCATACTTGAACACAATACGTAGATACATGTATGTGTATGTACAGCAATTATAAAACCAGGAACGAGTATTCACATCGCTTGCAACTATTTTGTCGCGAAACAACTTGAAACAAGCGAACCGAACTCCTCTATGTCGTCATCAAAAGCAAAAGCTTTAATGAGGGCCTCAAACGAATTACGAGAAATCGCTGTGCCAACTCTCTCTGCTCGTATTTTAACTCTACACTCCATAATACTTTACATATACATATATGTATATAAAAAAGGAAATTACGCACTATATACGTCCTAAAACATAGTGTATTAATCGTTGTGTATGAAACAATATTAATATGCCTAGACTGTTATACGCATGGAAATAACATGTTCTAAAATCTAAAACATTCTTCATTAACGAATCTTGTGCCGTGCTCCCACTACTAGACACACACCTACTAGATATAAAAATTAAAATACATTTTATAAGGATAAGAGCGAAATTATCTGACCTTATAAAGGGGCGATACGCAGTACGTAGGGCTTAGGAAAGGATTAAAGTTAACTTTTGTGTATGATCAATATGATATGCTTCATATGCCTTCTATTCACGATAGGCGTTGGAAGATTCCAATCCACTATCTTATAAAAGATCCTTTC
Source organism: Mimoniades nurscia nurscia (assembly GCA_018246595.1). Classification (NCBI taxonomy): domain Eukaryota; kingdom Metazoa; phylum Arthropoda; class Insecta; order Lepidoptera; family Hesperiidae; genus Mimoniades; species Mimoniades nurscia. Next base: position 18,980 of record DWFO01000200.1, read on the forward strand.
TAGGTTTGTGCTCACTATTATTCTTATAACATTCTGCATATTTAATCTAGACCTTATGTATATTTTGTTCACATCGAAAACATCCAAGTATTCATACATACATATATGTAAGTGTTTTTATTAATTTAACATGGCAAGTAAGGAAACGAGTCACTATCGTCCACGGACATGTGCAGTATTAAAGGAATTCACAATGCGCCTCTGACGCAGAGCTCCTTTCAAGCCTTCCTCAAAAAAAACCCATATTACAGCACTCCATAAATACGTCAGAAGGAAGTGCAGCACATATAAATGTGCGCGTAAAATGGGAGCAAGTTATGAATTCTATTTATTAAACAAGTTTTTTATAGGCTCTTGTGGTGGGAAATGCCATGAAAAAATTAAAACAGTCCAGTCGTGTCCGAGTCCACTCTAGGTAATGTTAAATCCGTTTAACGGCGCGAGCATCTGAACGGAGCTTGTTTGCAAAAGCTAAAACGGAGCAGATACTTGACAACTCGGAATTTAAATCATCTTTATAAGACTCGGCGGCGCTGCGCAAGTACTTCGTTAGCAAAATATATCATAGTGAAAACATTCAGTGCAAATGTATATTATTTTTTAATATACTTATATAAATATATAGGTCTACTTAAAATATATATATATATATATATATATATATATATATAGGTCTTTAGAAGGTGATTTTTGCTTATAAAAATTTAGTTCACCTACATATGTACATGACGTGTATATGTACATAATATATCACGTTGGGGGTAAGGGATTCAAAACTCCACCATAAGGGTCCAAGCCAACCTAACCTGTACGTGATGCACCCTGTTATGCAACCGACGAGGCTCTGGCGACCAGCTGATTGCGGTACAGCGTAGCCTACATGAGCACGGTTAAATGCCCTGGCTGCTGACGGGCAGCAGCGTAGGCGGTGCAAGAACCTGTGCCCTGCGATCCCCAACCCGTATGTCCAGCGTGGGGATTATGGGCAAAATACCCTTATGGATAAGCGCAAAATAGAATGACCCCTAGTTCCCGGGTGCTCTGCTATTCCTGGCTACGGTAGCGGCCGCTGTAACAGCAGGGCACGGGGTGCGAAGGATCACCAGCCTGCCTGACCAGCACCTAGCGCAGTTGGAAGCGGAGCTGAAGAACGTTAGGTGGCATGTTTTGAGGTTATCTGAAGTCTGCAGAGAGGGTGAGGATGCCATCACCCTGGACTCAGGCCACCTTCTGTACTTCCGTACAGAAGGTGGCCTTTGAAGGCCTTTGACTGGCATAAACATAAACCGTGAGTACATCTCACACTTAAGATTCGCAGACGATATAGTCTGAAGTAGCAATGGGCTGGGCATATTTGTTGAAGAACAGATAACTGGTGGAGTAGGCGAGTTGTTGAGTGGCGACCGCGGCTCGGCAAACGTAGTGTAGGTAGGGTGACTTTCTGTGAAAGGGTGCAGCTGCAGGCAGAAGCTGGATGCGGCAAGCCGTAGACAGGCCGCGATGTCGCTCTTTGAGGGAGGCCTATGCGCAGCAGTAGATTGAGATTAGATGATGATGATGAATATATATATGAATATATCACGTTGAGTATTTTAAAGCGAATGTCTTAATTAAGATCTTAGTGCTATATTAATTGTGCTGTAGGTTTTCATTTGTTTTTTTTTTTGGTAATTCAATTGGAAAGGTATCGGTGGGGCAAAAAATATTACAAGTGTAAGTTTTATTGTAATTTTCGGTTTGTAACAACGATGTTCCTTGATCTTCCGCCTGTATTGTTTGAAAATAGATATATTTTTTCGTTCATTATTATTCAGTATATCAAAGATTTTAGAATAATGTCGAGAGACGACTGAAGTGTTTCTTAGAAAGAAAGGACGACGTCATGTCACATTTCATAACTATAGCACTTCCTTTTACTTTTGATACATGGATTGTAAGCCTGGAGCTGCCTGCTCTGCCGACTGGAAAAACGCCGACTCCATTATATAGGTCATCGAGTAAGATTTTAAGATTTCGTGTTAGTGATAGTCATGACATACCCATAATGAACCTCTAAGGATATGGTTTTAATGCAAACATCAAATATATAGAACGAACATTTAACAGATTTTCAAGTGACAAAGGTATAACAAAAACACGTTAAATTTGATTCGATTGTACTAGCAATAATTACTTATAAACTTGTTTAACACTGAACGAAGAATTTGTATGTACCTACGGAGTTCAATACAGGGACTTAAAACAATACTTTCCTCACAAAATCACAAACAACTTTCCCTTTGTTTCGTGTACAACGGCGTTCCTATTGAGTGACTTATTTTATCTGCTTCAATACTTTGATAATTATAACGATTTCTTCCAATTAAGTTAAACATCGTCACCATTGAAATCATAATTAAGGCGGCGCGAGCTGATGCTCGTTTGCAATTAACGGAGTGACATAATTATTAAGTTGTCAATTATTTTAAAGATATAAAATGATGGGTTCGTTAGGAGAGATTTGTGAAACAGCGTTGCAAGTGCGTGTAAAGAGAAGTTAAACATATGGCTCCCTCATGTGTAATCGAGTCAGCGCGAGGGTACACTTCGCTAATGAGCCTAAAATGGAGGTGGACGCACATATAAACATATATTACTTTCCAGCTAATTTTGATTTCATCCATTAGCATCATAACGGCATCTAACTAATTACATACATATAACAAACTGAATAAATAAAACGTATTATATGTAAGTTTTAATACGCACATTTACATATGAACAAATGTATCACTTCTTAATATTATTACCAACATGGAGCAAAGAATGTAACATAGTGTTAAAAAACCTCAAAAGCACATAATATTTGTATGGAATTAATTCTTTGAATAACGCATAATAGACATTAATAAAAAATGATGCATATATGTAAACATATTACATAAAGCATTGATAGATTTCAATTGTAGCTTAACATGAAGCCCCTGAAAATAGTATTTGTACAAACAAATTCTTAAGAAGAGAAGCATTCCAAGCAAGTCTCGGAGAAGAGCTTGTTTAGACATAAATATGTTACAGCGTGCATTATGAGCGCGTGCTAGAGTCGTTGCTAATGAGTTCGTCGAGTGGGTACGCGTTTTTGTAGGCTGTATAGTGACAAAGGGACAGCTTACCGGCTAGTGCTGTGAGAGCTGCCAGCGTAAGGAGTGCGGAGCGGCTGGGTGCCATGTCAGCAGGGCATGCCGCGCGGGGAGCGCCGCGTCATCGCCGCCACATGCCTCACCACCGCTCCGCCCCGGACGACCTCTTGCTTGCTACCGCGACCTGCGACAAGCGTATATACTCGGAAATAACTATGGACAGGCTAGACATAACTTAGAGTAAATAACATATTTGACGTGTGAGAAGGATTGATTAAAGATCTTGTTACCTTTTGGGTAATTTAATTACACACTGTTTTAACTTATTTCTGTCGTTCGGAAATAGTACGTGCTCCCTAGAGCAATAAATTAATGACTAACGAAAACCATGAATCTTTTGAATTTAACAACATGCCAGTGATTTATGTGTTTGGTGAAGCTATCTGAGTTTCGGTACAGGTGGTTATGGGCTGCAGAAACCACATGAGATCAGCTGACCTGTATAGTAATTGGTCAAACCTCATAGATACAGAACTAATTTAATTAAATTAGCAGACCACTACGTGAACACTTCATTACCAGTTCCATGTTCGTGCATAATTGGAAAAACATTTTAATGAGCATTTTAGGTACGCATATTAAAACTATGAGTGTTATTTAGTATGCAGCGATAAAAATGCACACGTCACTGATCTCAGTTACGACTATCAAATATTAAATACATACAGATTTGTATAGACGCTCCTAACCACATACCTTTATAACATAGGTAACAATTCTTTACCATAATAAGATTTACATGTACGTCAAGCGAGAGTTAAGTAATTTGTTTTCAATGTATACAAAATATTTAGACTAATTAATTCCACAAAAAGGGATGGAAACGAGCAGCAATTACATTTTTATTATCTCATTAAACACCTTTCGCTTGTTAAAATATAAATAAACGAAACTTAAATCAAACGTAGTAAAAACTGCAAGTATAAAATTTCAAATTACAAGAACAACACAGTAAAGAAGGGAAAATCCAATTTACCTTTCTTTACTCCGCAGTTACTACAGTATGAACATAGCACTCACAGATAAATCCGGAAACTCATTATACAAGTACCCACGTTCTACTTTTTTCTTTTTTTATCTTTACTTACGAAAAGGTAGTGAGTTGCAAGGTGCTAATCTATTTATATTAGTTAATAAAGCTCTGGATTTATGGGTCCTAATATTCGAGCGCACCGTGCTGGACGCCAGACTAATAACTATAATAGCTGCATGAAATATTACGCCCGAAATGCTGGGAAACTAAATAAAGAAATATTTAACAGGTGGTCCATATTTAACGGCCTCTGCTAAGCTACACGGTGAATTTATTTGTGTCTGTGTGAAAGATGCGGGCGGGCTGTTGCTGAAATACTGGGATCTTACGTTTGCTCCTCCGGGCCCCTGCGAGGATAGTGATTTATGACGAGGGTCGCGCTTGCCACAATATGTGTCAAATGACTTCTATATGTAAAAGTCAAATAACACGTGTTCGGGTACCATGAAGAACTTACATTAAACAGTCATCTGTGAGCTTTCCTTCTTGGTAGGTATATGTACTCGTAGGTGGTATAGTGATACTTTGACCCTAGCATTTCGTTTTCGTAAGATATTTCATAGAGCTTTTCTGTGATTTAAATTGGCTTATAAGAACTA
>DWFO01000201.1:0-23775 GCA_018246595.1 Mimoniades nurscia nurscia
TGTTTATAGTTATATACTTATAGATGTATTTACTTATACATATAAATACATATATTCAAAATGTAATCAAAAACAAATAACATCAGGTTGTATTTCCCAGAAGGGGTAGTTAGAGTGTAGTATAATCTTCCATTTTGTTTCCTTTACGTTCCATAATAGAATAGGAGGTGATCCTATTGCCACACACCAGGCACAAATCCAGACTCTGAGCAGATACTAGAAATTTCAAGTCAGAAAAACCCAACTTATCCTAACCCGGGGATCGGACCCAGGACCACTTGAACGGTAGTCGCGCTCGCGACCACTCGATGTCGACTGGACGAACAAAATTTAAAAACGTTTTCACAATTTAATGTATGATTTAAAAAAAAATACTTTCTAATAATAATAATAATATTGACAAAATAATCTTCGAACGCGCTTTTTTATTAGTTAAATTGAAGTAACTCGAAACACTGGGCCACACTGTTCGTTTCTTGAGCCGTGACCTATCGCGCTGTGGCATTGACTGGTTGTTTATTTATTTTTATTTTAAATTAGACAGCATTATAAGTAATTACACTTCAAGTTTTAACTCGACACACACTGGCAGCAATAGTGTGATAAATAAAAAAAAAATGCTCTTGATATTAATTTATGCCAATGTTGAGAATATATTAGCATACACCTCGAGACATGCATGCGAAACGCCTCATTACAAATTTATTCAGACATCTGATAATGACATAATTTATGATATTATTGTTAAAAATCTACATTTACGTGTAACCAATTAAATTGGGAAACTGAATTCTTGACGTTTTGCAGATATATCACGCGAGTTGCTCATCAATGCACAGTTGATACTTTTCTTCAATCTATTCTCATTTTCTATACATGATCACAGATTTATATCGGCATCAAATGTTTTATCTTTGAATATGAAAAGGCCACAGGTGTGCCATCTTCTGTCATCATCATTACCCTATTTAAGCCAACAGCCAACGGCCTTCCCTGTGCGTATTGCTGTACCCGCAGTATCCCCAAACCGCATACCCATGTGGGTTGGAGATAGCATAGCACTACTTCTGGCGCCACCTATCCTGCTGCCCGCAAGCGGCCAGGGCATGTATGTAGCTGTGTTTGACAGGCCGCGCCATACCGTGGTATCGTGGTGGATCGTGATCTACCCTGGTAACATTTGGTCAGACTGGCCAATTATGCTGGGTCACTTCAAACATCTAGCGAATACATATATGTATCTCTGTATCCTGTAACTTTCCTTACGATGCCTCCTTTCATTGTCTAGCGTGTGGCATTTAATTTTAAACCGCACATAACTTTGAAAGTCACAGATACCCTGCAAGCTTCGATCCGCAGACATTCGACGAAGAATAAAAGGGCTTTAAATATTAATTAATAACTATACGATAAAATCATTTTTAATTGTCTCAGACTCGATACTCAAGCTTTCTATCTTTTATCTGATTTAAATCAGTGATAAATAAATATCAAATGTTTCATAACCTACTGATATAATTATCTTGCACACTAATTAAATTAAGAGATCCAATCATTCAGGTAGCGCCTTTACTGACAGTTGATCATTACTGGTTTTATAATTTAATTTTTTAATAATTTCACAATATAGTTCTGCCGTAATAACAGAATAACGCTTTCGAGTAAATTTAAAGTTTCGACATTGCTACTTCAGAACCAGCAGCGCCGTAAATAACGGTTAACTGGAGAATACAATAATTTTAAATCAAAAAATTATTATACGCAATAAATAAATACATAAATATTGATAAATTAAGGTTGCACACCTTTCTTTAAAATGTGTGTGTGTGCGTGTGTGTGTGTGTGTGTGTGTGTGTGTGTGTGTGTGTGTGTGTGTGTGTGTGTGTATGTGTGCATGCGTGCGTGCGTGCGTGCGTGCGTACCTGCGTGTATACCAACTATATGTTATTACATTTATATCCCTTAAATGTGCCTTATCTTCAATTTACGAACCGCCTTGTATAAATTATCTCTACTGTGTGAACATGATGTGTGTGAAGAGAGCGACTGACTCACGAGAAGCAGGTGAGGTCTGTATACGTAGAGGTATTTGGCACTCGAATACCTCTATCCTACATTGTGTCTACCCCTTACGGGTACCTGACCTGAGGGTATAATGATTTAATAACTAAGAAAGTATAATCCAAATGTGTTACGTATCTTTGCGGTCATCTATCAACATTACTCAGAGCGTTGACAACGGAGCTGTCAAATATTATAATACATATTTTTTTACTGGCAATATTATGGATTGGTAGGAGGTAACATTAATATTACCAAAGTCAAACCAAATCTATTCTGTCCAAGCATATGTGCGTAATGTTTTAACATATAAATATAAAATTCTCCATTCATAACATTATTAGTAACATCGCTTACATAATTTTTATATTAATTTCTCAACGATATAGCGTGATATCAAAATTGTAATAGCAGTGGCCAATCAAGTAATTTACATAGGTATGATCAGCATTATCCGTAAATGTATTTTTCACTAGTCATGCCTAAGACCGCTTTAGCGCTACATCCGATCTTAATTCGTGAAAATACGTTCCGAAATGATCGTAGATCTATTTGTATAGTAGTTTGCGTAAGACATCCGATTTCTGTTATCCGACTTCCGGCTGTATTGTTGATCGTGAGGTAGCAAGCGCGACTACAGATAGAGGTCCTGGGTTTGACCCCCAAGACGGGTACGGTTGGGTATTCTAATTTGAAATTCCTAGTAATGACTCAGATTCTGGATTTGTGCCCGTTGCATGACAATATTTTCACCCCCTAACATTAACGTAACCAGCCATCGGCTCAGGGTGGAGCAGCAGTCTAAAATCATATGTAACCAGCAAACTCTACCCGGAGTCTTACCTCGTTATATAGCACCCTGTATCTGTATGTACACGGAAAAAAGTAAATAGTTGAATGTCCTATACTACATATGGATTTAGTAATTAGAAAAAAAATCTCCCGTTATATAGTATCCCCATATAGTACACAACCAAAAAATATGGTTGGAGCTTTCTATAAAAACAATAGTTTGATGTATTAATTTCGTTATACTTAGATAATTTAGTTTTTCAGGTTTTTTTAGGTACCTTACAGGTCAGTGCCAGGGTGGGGCACTGCCCCACCGTAGCTGCGCCCATGCCTCCTAATTAATTATGGGACAATCCAGACAGGAGTGTTGTAGCACGTTCCCACGTTTCACCAATTATGTTTACGTCCCACCATAAAAGAGAGAATGAGGCAGTCATACGTACACTAAATAAACATTCTGATATACATATATAAAAAAACATAATACGTACATGTACTATTAAATAATTTTACACATTACTCAAATCATTAAGGACAAAATGTAATCCGGACCACAATACATTTTATGTAATAACTGCTTCCAATTTTTATCACAGATCAATAATATATTTTGACGTGTGTGAGGATTAATATAAATGTCATAACATTAAAATACTGGGAACCCTGATCAAGGTTTATCATAATCGTAGGTCATTCAATATTTAAAATATAATGTCTTACCTTTGACAATTACATACAGGACAAGGAAATAAGAATAGTCGTGAAATCCATTTATAATGTCAGCTTTGCTGCAAATACTGAGATTTTTCCACAAAAATAACATTCGCTTACGTAAGTCCATTTTGCGATATTCAAGGTAGTTGTAATCATAAATAGGGAAATAATAATAATATCAGACAAAAATCGTAAATTTATTGCAAGCCTTTTCATTTCCCGTTGTTGATAATGAGTATTAAATTATTTAGCATTCAAACATTAAAATCATTGGTCAATATCTATAATTTTTAAACCTAAATGAAAGAATGATAAATAACATTTTCTTAAACTTAATCCAACAATAACTCGTGTCACAAAATTTACTTAGGCATATAAAGATCGTTATTTCTTAAACCTTTACAAACCAATGCGTTTCCTTTTGATCATAGGTACTTGACACTAGTTACTGGGATGACTACTTCCTCATTGGCCTATATGAGCGCAAATTCTCAAAAAACAATTGATAAACATTTGTAATGAGTCATATCATATCAGTATTGCGTCCATAACACAACAATGTGAAACGTCATTAAGTATATTTTTATTTAATCGACCTCACAGCGATTATGTAAAAAGTCACTTGGTCATCGCCTTTGGCGCGAACACATTTCGACGATAACTGGGTAGCGACTATGAAAAACGGTACAACGGTCATTACGTATCTGTTTCCTTAGAGGTCGCGGATTATCTTATTTTAATATTACACACACCGTTTCAACGGAACCATTTCAATCGTAACGTAACGATACTCCTACAGCACAACAAATAGTTTTGTGCGAGCTATTTCGTATTTCCTCACTGCGTTCTAAATTCGAATATTCAATTTTCGAATACGTCGTTTTTTTTTTTCATTGTTATAATTATTATATGAATGTAACGTGACCATAAATTCAGTCAATATTTTACGCATAGCAAATAAGCCATCATGATTTTATGTTATGTAGCACAAGAGATAGCTTGAAAGATTTGTTCCATAAAAAAAAAGATTTCAGAGTCATGTTAGTCCCATTACATGTTCTTACATTATACAGGTATTAATTTAATTGACTTACTACTTTATTAGGATTATTTATGTTTTTCTACGCTACATAATAATACTCTCAAACACTTCGACTACAGGTATGTCTTCGGGATCATCAAAGAATTATGTAATCAAAGAATTATGTAATTCGCTAAAAAGTAATAATTCTGTTATATCTACTAGTACAAAATATTCTTTATTATATTACATGATCACCTATCACCTATGGAGTTCCTTTCGCCGCTTCTTCTCCATAGCGGGGCTTTTCCGAAACAGTGGTAGTTTCATTTTGATGTACAAATAGTGTTCTAATGAACCAATTTTGAATAAATGCTATTTGAATTTCAATATTGTGTAACAGTATGAATAATCATGACTGGGATATGAATACATTGATCTAGTAAGGATTTCAAATATCATATAGAACACAATCAGAATTTTTCCAATACCATTATGTATTTATTTTCAGAATCGTTAATAGAATCAGTGCCAAAAACTTAATTGCAACTTATTTTTACGTAGGAAAGAATAAATCGGTATATGAATTGTAAAATAAATTGCATACTAGGGATGCACACTGTGTTTGACTATCCCAAATTCTTCTCCAGCACTATGAATGTATAGACATAATGCTGTTACAACTTCGTAATTAAAAATAAATACATAAATTGTCTCCCTCAACTGCTTACAAGATATTTATAGCAGACATCAATATGTCGGTTCGCTACTTTCAGAAAACAAGAAATATCTTTCATTCATTCATGATTTTTCATTCATTCCTTCCTTCATCCACTCGTTCTATCATTGGTTTGTTTATTCTTCTTCATTTATTGTTCACACATTAATAAATAATTAACACATTAACAAATAATTAGCCTAACGCGTCAATGTACTAAGTACATTGACACATATTATTAAGTATTATCGAATATACGATTATGAGTACCTACATCATAATTTTCTGTTATTTTTGGCGATCGAATTTCACGGACCTGAATTAGTGACTTTTTACAGTAGTCAATAAAATGAAAGCTTTGCCTCTCTTTACATATACATATATTCCACAATAAAGTATAAATGTATAAAACACAAAAATCAACGTGTCACTGTAAAGTATACGCTTCTCGTCCACCCAGCTGTCTTCGCCTACCAATACCCAAAGTACACACAATAACTTGAACATAGGTGTACGTGCGTGTATGATACTTCCATGCGAAAATAAATCTAAAAATATGGTAATATTAAATAAATGTTTTCCTCAAATCGAGGTGCCAAGCTAACTTTTGCTACTTATATCTATTTAATAGAAAACAATCAAACCAGTACGCTACATTGTTGTAAGCGGTCAGGCTGTTGACCGCTTGCTTATACAGCGTAACCTTTGTAATACATCGCGCGCACCGAAGGATTCATTTGGACACTTGTCAGAAAATCACAAATCATTCGATCGCCCATCGCCACATCGGATTAACACTCACTTAATGGTCAAGAAATATTCAAAATTGAAATCCGCACAATAATAACTCGACTTGAGAAATGACTAATATTACATAATGTTATTATATTGTCTCATATAATTATGTAACACGATGTCAAAGTTTACCATGGTGACACGCAAACGATTCCAAATTCGATTCCCGATTGGTAAATGATGAATTACATTTCTAACTCAGCTATTACGTTTCCAAAAAATGTGCAGAATTGTCTATTTTGAATGTAAATAAAATATCTAATTATATCATTACAAATATATTTGTATTGTAACATTAAAATGAGTACGTAAATAAAGTTACATGTACCCCTTTACGACGTTTCTGTTCAAATGAACGATTGAATGAATGACCCGTTCGATCGACCCGATTGAATGAATGGTCCGTTGCGACCTAAATGAAAGATTAAACGCAGCATTGAAATTTACATATATTTTAAGTTAGTAGTAAAATTATAAATTCTAAAGCTGTTAACTCCAAAAGAAATTAAACTGTTTCATTGATATCGTAAATTAATAAAGACGACACTGTTATGAAGATTTATTATAGGAATTTTGTATTTATAAATTAATAAGTCGCTTTGAGCTAAGTGCCAAAGAACTTGTTTGAGTGAAGGCGAGTAAAGAAAATATCTAAATAAGAAAGTCATGAACAAGGACACATATAATTATAGGCATGTCAAAGTATTGTCACGCTGTGAAAAGTTGTAGACAGAAGCTGCATACGGCAAGCCGAGGGCAGAGGAATGGGGCACATTAAGGGCCACCATGTTTCCAGCAGTGGGCAGAAACAGGCATCAGAATGATGATAAATGATTGTATGACAACACACAGATCGATTCACATAATTGTATTGTATAATTGCATTATAGCACCTTTCACATTATACATTATTTTTGCTCGAATAATATACAAAATCAAAAGTATGATAACACTGAACAAAAGACATCACTGGCGTATGTCCCGTATCGTATTTGAATGGAAATAACTGAAGATTAATCAAAAACAAAACAATGAAAAAGTAAAAAGTATTTAAAAAAATATATTTCCTGGCTTATGCATTGTTTTGGGAATCATTAATCTCTGCCACTATTTCAAATCCGTTAATGGGGAATTGTGAGCCAGCCTGGCCTGGTACCCGCGACCAACAACCCTTTTGTGCTAATTCTTGTAATATGTCTGTAATACTAAATAATGAGTACCTAAAACACATCACACCAGTATTTCCCCGCAGAAGTAGCCAGAGTGTAGTACTGCAGTTTCTGACCAGTAATGTTATACTAGTACGTCCCATTCAATGGGGGCTGAGCCTATTGCCATACACCGGGCTCAAATCCAGCTAGGTCCCAAGATAATTATTTATTAATGTAAGCTCAATGGATATAGAACATGTTTGGTTTTTTTAAGGAATTAATTATCGCTTGTCATTAACAATGTCGGTTATAAGAATCGTTTATAAGTATAAAACTGTAGCAAAATTAATTTGCCGCATAAAAATTGTATCAAATGGTACGAGTATATTAACATTTTATAAATATTGTAATGGTGACTGAATGACCTTTTAAAAATGAGGAATCATTTTTACTAAAGTGTAGTATTAATTCAATGCATATACATTTGTCTATGGTTGCATAAGCTACCAGTTCGGATTAAATGAACATAGCGAACACACGCGTTTTTCTAGTAAAAACATCAACCTTAATACACCGAACACATTTATAATAAACAGGATGACAATTTTTCGCTACATTTGTGACCATAAATTTAATAGTGCAATATATTCGCAAATTTCCATGGATAATATGCGCATGAACTTCACAGACAAAATGTAAAAGAATGCATCGAATCATTGTTATATGTATATATTTATATATCCGTTTTACGCGGGTAAAAAATAACATGTCATATATACAGCGTGCACATTTGATAATTGAAAACATATCCATTGAATTAAGACTTAACGATAGTTCATTGTAGACTTGTAAGTACTCTTTAATAAGTACATGATTTGCGTACATGTCTTCACGCCTGGTCCGTCACGGGGTGGGCAGGGAGAAGCGCGCGCCAAATATAAATTACATGATTTACACTGATAAATAAAAGCTCCGTATGTTCAAAACAAAAACATAAGAAAAATCTGTATAATTGTCATCTTCATCCACCTTTCATGGTCCCTTAAGGGAGTTTTGCCAGCAATCCCCACGTTAGGTACCCGGGTTCTCGCGCCGCCTACGCTGCTGCCCGTGCCTACTTAGGCTGCGCGGTACCGCGATAAGCCGGCCGCCAGAGCCTCGTCAGCAGTACAGCGGGATGCACCACGGACAGATGGGGTTGTCTGTAATTCGGTATGTTTAAACGCATGTTGAACATACTGATTATTTTCCGTGTCGGAGCGGAGTTAGGATACGTTCCCCGACCCCTTGCCGGGATACAAGGCGCTGTAGGAGACGACTAAACCCGGCGCTGGCAGATCGCGCCCCGACCGACTATGAGCATCAGCGTAGGCGGTGCGAGAAGCTATGCTCTGCGATCCCAACCCACATGCCCAGCGGGGGGATTATGGGAATGGACTGCATTAAGCTGATGGTGGTGGTGGTGGTTGTGAAACGTCTTCTTTGAACGTCTGTTTTAATTTATGCCAATCGTATCGCGTATTCATTTTTTTTATATGAGCATGTATTAACGTAAGATCACGCCTGTCATCCCCGCAGAGGTAGGCAGAGCAATGTACAATACTCCTAAGTTTCACCAGTTACATACGTTTACGACCCAAATGGAATAGGTCGTGAATCTATTGCCATACACCGGCCACATATCCAGTTTCCGAGCCACTAGTAGAAATTTTAAATTAGAAAATTTAGTAGTGCCCGATCCGGGACTCGAACACAGGACAGTCGCACTCGCAACCAACACTACCAACGAGGCATGCATTACAAAGCATTATACATAGATATATGTACCTATATAAAAATCTATTAACAGACCAAATAAGACACTTGTAAGTGGTAAAATTACACAACTATACTTAAAAACTAACTACAGGATTTTGTCTGTTTTCGTACTTTAGTATATTAATATTACTGTCTATTGTACTCAGACTTACGTTTTAACTTTAGAATTTGAAATTTCGAACAGCTCTGTATTGCATTATGGATCGTTTTAAAATTACTGAAATTGGAAAATCAAACTTAGACGAAACATAACAATGTATTCTTAAAATTATCTAGCGGTTAATATGATAAAAATTATGGACTTTATTTTATAGCTGCGTAGACGGACATTATGATATTTTTTACATATATTCTCAGAGGTGTAATATAAGCCATTGCGTGTGACATGCGGTAAAGCCGGTAAGGTAAGACAATAATGGCCTTTACTTTTTTCTGTCATGGAATCTGGATGGACGACTTTCAAAAACACGATCTGACCCAAATTTGAGGCCGAAATGTAAATCAACGCTATGTCCATAGTAAATTATGCGTTGCTACATGCAATTGACACATTAAATTAAAAAAGAGTTATAATTGTTACATGTTTGTTAACAAATATAACATAAAATTAAAAGTAAAGTAATGTCACGCCTGTAATCCACGAAGAGGTAGGCAGAGGAATGTAGAACACTCCCACGTTTCACCATATAACACATTTTTTTTAAATTCAATTCCTGTTCTCAACAATAATGTTAAATCTAATAAAACCGTCGACGTTGCAGACGGTACTAGACACAGATTAAAAAAATTGCATTATAATTTCCAGTTTTGATTGCTTAGAAAACATGTATTCACACCATTACAGCTTTAATGACAATTAACTCTTATTGTCATAGAAAATACCTGTTTTCAACATTTCCCATATTATCATATAGTACATACTCGCATAGTACTCGTATGTATTTAGATTTTCTAGTAGTGGCTCGGTGTCTGGATAGTGCCCGGTATATGGCAATAGGCTCACCACCTATTCCATCGTGAGACTTAAAAGTAACTGGTGAATCGTGGGAATGTTCTACATTCTTCTACCTACCTCTTCGGGGGTTACAGGCGTGATGTTACGTTACCTAATTGTTTTTATATTGCATTAATAATTTGAATCTAAATATAAATTCACAAACGTCATGTGAACCCCAAGAAAGTACGGAAATCAAAGGCGCCCTCAAACAGCCATATTAGCAACAAACCACAGACAACATTGACACAGTCAACAAAAACATAATTTCTTATTCTTAATCAAAGATCAACAACATAGTGCCTTGTTCTTAATATTTGCAACATTTACATTTGAATTGTTAATGAATGTATTAACTATATCTATTATAATAAAAACCTCGTATCTCATGGAGATTTAATAGAATCGATGTCGTTTTAATATTTTTCATGGCATTGATTTTTCATATACCTGCGTCAATACAGTCTTAATCATTCCATTGACATTGATATAAAACGGTTAACACGTGTTTGTGTGTTACCGTGTGCTTTGTATAACAAATGTTTCCTTTTAAAGAAGTTACTAATTAAAAGTTGACAAAAGGTTACAGATACCATAACATAACATAATTATGTGAACTATTTCAATCTTATTAAGTTCATCGCTGATATGTTGTAATCGCTGATATGTTGTAATCGCTGATATGTTGTAATCGCTGATATGTAGCTTCAAGGGAATGTCACTGAGGACGGGATGTGTTGTCTGATACGTATTCGAAATTGGACCGTATGATATATGAATGTAGTGCCATAAAGATTTCATTTTTCAAAAATTATCGCACCTTGCTCAGTGGTTATTGTAACGTTTTTCCGTCGCGCAAGTGAGGGACTTTCGTATAATATTAGACTACAATCCTTATATATACCACAAAGTGACTTTATTATAGTTTATGAAACTGGCAATTCATAATATATGTAATCTGATACACATGTACCTACACATAAATGTAAATTTTATGTTAAAGACAACGCGCAGTTACGTGAGAAGTAAAGATTAATCATGCCATAGACTGGGCCATACGTGACTCACAGCAGTCACAGTAATTGATAATTTGATCCGTTTAAGAGTAAGTATAATATAATATTCTGTAGTATTGATGATTCATATTCCGATCTCGAGCAGGATGTCCGAAATATCAGTGAAGGGGAGGTCGCGGGAGTAACGAATTGTAGACTTGAAAATATTTAAAAAAACATTCCTTTTTTTCGTCTTGGAATATGGTGTTGGCAGTAATATGAGCTTGTAATTTTTTAATGGACGTACGCGCACGATTTTATAAGAGGGCGTTAATATTGAAATATTTTTCACTTATAAAACTTAATTGAATCCTTTTAATATGGACATGATCATTATTTTAAACTATAGCCATCGTTTCTGTTATTAATCTATAGCTTTATTAGAGACCAATGGCAACTAGCTGACCGCAGTATATCGCATGGATTATGAGCAATGACCCACTTCATTACTGGAGGGCTATATCCAGCAGTCAATTTAAACAGGCGTATGATAACATTGATGATGAATATAATGATGGCAACGAATGCGGTCAGGTATAATGCAACCCAACAAGACATTGATATTACTGTACGCGCTCATACGAAACCAAATGGAACGTAACATCATGCCGTCATCCCCGAAGAGGTAGGCAGAGGAAGTACACTCCCACGTTTCACCGGTTACGTTTACGTCCCACTATGGAATAGGTGGTAAGCCTATTGCCATGCATCGGGCACATATTCAGACTCCGAACCACTATTCATTCGCACTTGCAACAAACACAACCAACGAGGCCAACACCAAATAGAAAACACCACAAATCACATTAATTGAACACGTTTTTCTAACTCCCGTGTTCAATTTTACACTCACACTCGAACCATTGTTGGCGTCGTACCGAGATTCAGTTTGGAGATATATTATACAATTTATCAAACCGACACTTAGCGTGCGTGGAACCGGATTCGTCACTTTGACGTTGGAATACGCGCCTGCGTGGATGTCGCAAGGTAGTACCTACGCCTATGACATACACAGTGCACATAGAATTTTGCAATGAACATAATATTTTTCCATCAGTTCTACTGAGTTCCATAAGTTAATCTAATTATTGAAACATAACTACTACTACTTAGTCCATTAGTATTACTTTCCATTAGTATTACTAAGTCCATTAGTATTACTTAGTCCATTAGTATTACTTAGTATATTTAGTTTATGTTGTTAATAAGATTATTAATCGTTGTCATATTTAAAACTAGTAACAAAACTACTGTAAAAAGAACTGTTAGTATTGAATTGCCCTATATGAGCATAGTTGGACTATTAGCATCTGTCCTATACGAAGTTAGTGACACACTCGTTGCAACTCGTGAATACTGAGATGGTCGCCTCGAACACTAGAAGATACACAAGTGAACGACCACGCTCTTCACACCGAAAAACAAATTGTTAGAGTAAGAATATCTTCACTATGGAAATAGATACAGCGGTAGTATTACTCTACATGTTCTTTACTTGAGAAAAACGATTAGCACTAAATTACCTACTATAGAATAGACAAAGCTATCTTTACACTATCTAGCAGGGCAGCATAGCTGAGTGTGCTTGTATATACCTACAACATGTTTATATAATATATGTTATCCTTTATTGATTCGACCTCCAAAGCTAGTTTTTATTAAAAAATCAATTGCACATTTCACTCTGCATATTTCGTCAACGTTTTAGCACATTCTACAGACGTTGAGCAACCTTCCAAATTTAAAACCGACATGCAAAATGGCAATTTCTTTGTTAAGTACAATATAAATAGTTTAAGAACTTAACTATTTTTTTTATTTCTTAACCCCAACTATTACAGTAATAATGCGGTAATTGCTAAAACTCAAAGTCTGGAAACGCTCTCTCATACATTTCCGTAACAAGTTTCATTTACCAAAGCTACTATAAAAAGACGAGGGTAGCGAGAAACGCCGTATACAGGCGAATAGTTGGAAAAGTATCCAGCTTTAAGCATTAAATAATAATAGCACTCACGAATAAAACAAGTATGATGTCAATTTAGCAGTTATAAGCTTAAATTAAAATTTACTCGCTTACTACAGCAGCGCCACCTTAACGTAATACCAATCGACGGTCAGTTTTTGAAACCAATGACGGTTCTCCTTAAGTCTATCCTCCGTACTGCCCGACTTCCAACTCAATGTTACCATCAACCAATTCCGCCTAAAGGATTTCGTTTCAAGATATAAATTATATTTTTGTAATATATTATGCTTAATATGTTGCTTAAATGTGCTTCATTTCTGACACGCTTCAAATCATTTAAAATCCGTAGTGTGGTTTAGTGTGTTATAATTTTTAATATATAAAGTTGACGGTATGTTACGACGTAGAGCACGAATGTTGTACAAATGCGGGCAGGTGCTCGGTGCGCCCGCCGCCAGCCGGTTTGGAGACAGTTTGGCGCAACTGCAAGTACAAAGAGTTTTATTAATACTGTTATTACTAGTGAAACAGTAGGTGGAAGGGAGTAAGGGGTTCCGAGTTTCATATTCACCGAAGCCAATTCCCCCCCCCCCCCCCCCTACCTAATACTGGAGATCGGCTTATAACGGTATAGCGCAACATACCTAGGCACACCTAAATGCCCTGCTACCTCTGTGCAGTAGTATAAATAGTGTGCGATCCTGTGCTGTGTGCTCTCGAATCAATGTGCCCAGTGTAGGGAGCTCCGGTAAAAGCACCCTAGAACAGTAATCAAGCGCTTATAAAGGTATCTCTAAATACAGCAGTGAACTAACGCAAGCTGATTTCATAATGTACAAAATGATTTGGCTAGGTGTTTTGGCTAAGACCTGGTAATAACTATTGGTGGCCTTCATCAAACAGCGGCATGATAGAAGGTTTGTTCATCACGAAGATAATGATCCATTTTTTTCTTTCCAACATTAACTATAACGGCAGTTCTTTTTTGATCAATTCGCTTATAACTTGGGTCCAAATAAGGATTAAACTTAATCTCTGCTTTAATTTATTGCAATAGCAATTCGCATGGCCCTGAAACTGCAAGGTCGGCTAACGCGCCTTTATCTTTGCATACCCAACAAATCCAATGAAGAATTTATTGATTATGCACTTATGAATCCGTTCGAAACTAATATATTAATCTTTCTAACTAATATAGTATCGTTCGTTACCCGGGTCAGGCAAAGTTAACTATTAGGTTTTTGTAAATTAAACTTCTCAGCAGTAGCTCACAGCCTGGATTGGTGCCTGATGTATGGCAATAGGCTCCCTATTCCGTGATCAGAAGTATAACAAAAATGAAACGTGGCAGAACGACACTCCTCTGAATTCCCCTTCGGGGAAATACAGGCGTAATGATATATAAAGATAAAAATAAATACGTTCAAGTTAAATACAATTACATGATTCACAATATTTCAATAACGAAAGTTTAAAGCTGTTCACGCGGTTTAAACATTCTATTAACAACTGTTGTGACTGATTTTCCTTTCGTAGCCTTATGTAAATGTTTTAGATATTGTGCAAACTTCAAACTGTTTCTTCATGCTTTATCTAATCGGTAATGTCCTTTTTTATTCGAGCGTTGAAATTACAGAAGTCAAATACGCGAAAATATGTATAAAAAGTGTCCCTTTAATGATGACCATTCACGATATTTTCTTACTTGACAAAAGACGATCTCTAAATTATCATTAAAACTACACATTGTGCACCTACATAGACAATATTAAAAGGGACGATCGGAAGTAAGAAACAAAAAACAAAATTTCTCAAGACTCGGCAATATTCAAAGTACTGGAAATTCTAGTGCCTGCTAATGTAATCAACATAAGAATATCAAAGCATATGCAATTTATATCTTAAGCCTGATCGTATGGTCTATGTGTCATGCTAACTCAATTAACTAAAGGTCTTAGTCAACGTAGCTGGACCGCACCTTAACCCAAGTTCTTATTTATGAAAATAGGCGCGAATCATAGATTAAACATCAGCCCAGACGAAATATTATCTACCATTCGTTTGAAATAATAAATGGTTGGAATATAGACAAAACTACAATGCTACAAAAACTCAAGTACCTATTAAAAATAAGCATACAAATAATTTATATATTTTTTAGATTATAGGTATGTTCCTAACTATAATGGTGTAGGAAAATGTCACGAGGTAAACCGCACTCATTCGAATTCCCCACAACATTCTTTGAGACGCAAAGTAAAACGCACCAACACGCATTTAGCTAACGCGGTAAACTATGGCCTTAAGCTTCTGATACTGATAGTGAATTCTTATACCAAAACTCGCGTCCAATATTTAGCCATTATCCTTATACCACAACCAAAGAGACATACATATAAAGGTGGTTCCTTTGTTATAACATATTTCTTTATGATTACTAATGAAAAGTTTTGTAATTATATATATATAGCTACTCATAGCTATGATTGAACGATGAATTTTTATGTGAGACCCGTGAACACCTCAAAAGTAATTCCATTCCACAATTTACATATATGTATATAGGTGATAATAAACATGCAAACATGACCATGGATGATATGGCAGGACAAAGAATCAAATAGATGTAGAAGAACCTGAATTAAGCGAGTAATAAGTTACAAACAATAATTATTGTTTGTAACCTATGTCTGCTAATCAGTGTAGCAGACACAAGAAAAAACTAATCATGCTTTCGATTCCTACAATCTTCCCTAAGAAAACTACAATTCCCTAAGCAATGGATAACATTTTTGAAACAAACATAAAGAGATTGCAAGTTGAGAACATTCTAGATGTTGGTGACTTTGCGGCTGAATTTATCAGAATTTTAAACCTGTTTTTATTGCAGTGCGAATTTAGTTGCCTGTGTATGTAAGTTTATTCCGTTGATTAGATCTACGCCTCAGAACTAATACGTGCATATGTATGCAAATGTCCAATAAGTGGTACAGATTAGAACGAAGCAATATATATTAAAGGTGCGTTTCATAATAGCACGTGGGCGTTCGCTTAGCGTCGATCTTGATATCTCCAACCAAGGCCTTCAGGATACGATTTAAGGAATCTTGGCGTTTCATTATTTATTATTTGGCGCGATTAATTTTACAAGGATAAACTACAATCTATTTAAATAATGACATGTGCTATTATAATATTTATTTAGGTAAGTGAGCGTGATAATATTTTTGCGCAGACGCTTAAAAGCTTACGACACTATTTTCTTGTTATATTCCAATGTACTGTTTACGTGGATATATCGGTTCTTAAAGAAGTCGTGGATGCAAATATGTACTTCCTATATATACTCGTAGGTATTATTTTATATAAAATACTTAAAAACCAATATAATACAAATTAGGTAAAGATCAACTTCTTGTATGTACCTACATTATTAATATGTACAATGTAACATTATTTTTAGTATTTATTGTCTAATACGTGGTATTACACAGTTTCAACGCTTTATTAAAACAATATTAGGTAATAAGAAACGTGACATTCTCACGGCGTCGCTTACAAGGATGTTGGTAGACACTTTGGCAAAAAAATCATATCGATATCATTAAAATATTTTACTAACTTTGACTCTACCAGTGACTGTATTTTTTTCTGCACGGCTATATCATATTTCATGCGGTTGAACTACAGTATGTGCAAGATCAAAATAAGGATAAGTCTGCAAAATATAGTATATAGAAGGTTATTTATAATTCTTTTATTTTTAACTGATATAGATTTTAGCAAAAACTTCGACAAAGAGTGCGTGAGATGATATTGTCTGGTATTTTATTAATCTATGGTTTGCTATCATTCCTGATGTGGGCGCGAAAATTTTGTCGGCTATTTTTAGAACGTCCATTAAAAGAATAATACAGATCCCAGCTCTGATGCGCAAAAATAAAAAACTATGTTTAGTGTTTTCTGGCGGTTTAAAATTAGCGAATGATTCGTAATTATAAACTTCAACCTCCACGCTCATGTTACGAGTATCTGTGAGGGAAATGAAGTGAACTCGAAAAATGGATTGATAAATCGTGAGAATTTAAATAAAATTATCGAAGGAGGTTACATTACATAATAAGTAAAAACCAGCGGCACGACAATGTTTGTACTGATCATCTAGCTTTGATATGTCAGAATATTGAATGTCAGAAGTGCTAGTAGTCCTCACGCGACTGGACTCTTGGACTTGAAAATTACAAGCAATTGGTAACTTTAGGCAACGACGCGCGCGGTCCGCGCCCGGATGGATGAAGGTAATGACAAATTTCTGTTTACTTAGACTAATGCTTCAATACACAATATATGAATGCTATACCATTAATTGTATCTGTCCGTGTCGGGACGGAGTAAGAATACATTCCGCGATCCCATGCCGGGATGCGAGCAGATCGCGGTCTGCCTAGCCACAGCTACATACTCTGGCGGCCTATGGACAACAGCGTAGGCGGTGCCAAAAGCTGTACTCTGCTATCCCCGCATGGGGATTATGGGTATAACCCCTCAGAAGATGCCTATGACCAGCAGTGAACGGCAATAAGCTGACAATGACGATTAATTGTATATATGTACACGTATAATAAATCTATAAGCGATTGGTGTCTGTACACAGATGATATTTTTGGAAAACAACTATTAGAGTTCGGAAGCAGGATTATTTTTTCTCTATAGATACGTTTGTTTATTTCTGCATTTGCTAGTTAGTTTTGGAAATGCTGAGTCAATTTGGGTGCGGTTTTCACCGTTATATTGTGTTAAGCTTCACTTAAAATATAGTGTTTTATTTCAATCGGTTTGTGAATAAAAAAGATAAATAATTGTAAAGAATATTGTCAAACATCTATTGTAATTAAAACACTATTTACGTAAATAAGCTGAAACTTAGGTTATGGTGTGTAAAACTATGATTGAAAGTTATATGAATACAAAGTAAAAAGAGAGAGTTTAGGTGTCCAATATAAATTGAGCTCACATGCATATGGCCAAACATATTAAATACTGTTCAACTTAGACTGGGCCTTTCGGTCGGACGCGGCCAAGCCTGTATAAAGAAAATAAAAATGCTTGCATATTCACAACAATATCTATCACCCTTAATAACGAAATGCGGCAAGCGTGTAAATGACCTTACGATGAAAAAGTAAACGGACAAGTAACAATTACCTAGACATTTTAACGCAATTGAAACCAACAAAACGTCTTAAAAAAACCCCCTTAAATATGATCTTGTTTTCCGTCTTGTTAGCATGTTTATATAATAATATTTAACAAACATGTATTTAAATACTCGTTTAGTCTACATTCTACAATTATGTAGATAATAATTATCTATCTATACCTACGTAACAATCCTGCCAAAGTAAGAAAATATTACTCACATGACATTTATCTTTTTATTTCGTCGGCTATAAAAATTAAATGCAAAATTCCGTTTAACAAAAATTCAATATCTGTTTCAAGATAAAATATGTTACATTTTATTTATGTTTTATTGGACTGTGGCCGAGTCTCTAATTCTACAACTCCATGGTTGCAAGTCGCAAATAATCTCAGGTAGCGGGAGACTGGAGGACAATAAATTACGTTAGCGGTATTTACACGACTTGACGATATTTTATACATACAGTCAGCTCTAATTGTTATTAAACTTCAAAAGGGTCATCGGCTTCCGCATTACCCATTAAACCGAGAATTCTTTCAGGAAAATAATTAACGATATTACAATATTTCAATAATTCATAATAACTTGATATCCTTACCATTACCTATATTAAAAAAATTGCGTACGAAAAGTGAAGTGACCTAACGAATTGAAAAAATTAAAATCGCAATCTTCGTCACAGGTCCAGGGCTGCATTAAACACCTTTCATCTATAAGAATATAATGTTCACTTACTGACCTCACCGAAATTATGACAATCAGGCCTATGTATTAGTGAATGGGCTAACTGAAAAATATATTTTGTAATGGGCGTATGCGTATGCAATTGAAGTTTGTGCCATGTTTGTATTCGTATACGTATCCGTATACTAATTAAAACTAATTAAAAGAACGTAGTACGCGTAAATACTTTTTGATTAACTTCCATTACTAATATAAAATTCAGTGAATTAATGTCAGTGCTATATTACTAGAAAGAATAAGTTAACATCAGATATAAATCGACTAACTTTTAACAGAATGAGATAGGATATCAGATCTGTAAGAATAGAAATACATATTTAGCATTTGAAGTTCTCTACCTGTCCCGTAAAGGAGCCAGCGTGGTGTTATATAATAATAGTAATTGTAGAATTTACCAGAATAGTATTCTTATTACCTAGTTAAAGTACAGCCCTAACACCGAAAGCGAGTCACGCTAAGCTGATATCCGATAACGCCTCGCGCGTCCATTTGTCACAGCAGACGTGGGCAACGAGCTCGACCCAAAACATTGCACACATAACAATACGTCAGACAACTACTGAAACTGAATTTCGCAACCATGTATTTCAAACAAAACCATGTCATTGATGTCATAAATATACAAGTCTAACAGATAATAACCATAAACAAACATTTGCTTTGCAATCGATAATATTGTTGAACCGGATATTAAACCCGCAAGTCCATTAAAACCACTTATTGCATACAAGTTGTAAATTATTCTTTCATTAATTAGCTACCTAACTGATGATTAGCAATTTCAATGTTTACAATACTGTTAATTTAAGCCTAAGCTAATATTTTATTACCGAATTATGATTAAGCTTAAAGCCAATCAACGTTGGCGCCACAATCAGCGCTAAGGTCGCGGATTAACCTTGCCCCACGCACGCTCGATAAGCCAGATACAATCTGACGCGCCGATCTAGATACACATTGTGCAATGTCAATGTAATATTTTTGGCCCGTCTGTTTCACTTTTCAATGATTAACGACCGATCGTTCGATATTTGAACTTGTCATGCCGGTTTTTTTTTATTGTAAGACTTTTTGATGTGCGGAGTGTGTTATGGTTTTGTTTCATGGATGCCTAATGGCAATGAGAATATCGAAGATCAAAATTGAGCTAAATAATATTTACACTAATTACTTGATAGATGTAGTTACTTTAATTTGTTTATTTGGGGTTTTATATAATGTAAATGATAAATTGTTCTTTGCTAAAGAATAGCCATCTAAACTTAAAAAAAACGAATAATTTTTTTTTAAATATGTTCTTGAAATGAGGCCGCCCTATGCCTTCATAATTGTATTGTGATATTATATATTTGCCCTAGTTTTGTTGTAAGTGTAATATTTAAACCGATATATGGCAACACTAGTTCCTTTGATTTTTCAATTGAAACACATCCGTTAGCCTTATGTTTAATAATAGTGATTTGTGGAAATGCTAAATATTTAGCCAATTATATCCTAAATATTCTAAAGGAACCAGATGTATGATCCTAACTCTGTAGCGCCATGGCAACATAAACCTACGTCCCTCTTTAATGTGTACCTACATAACATACCACTGTAACATTTTATTAACAGCCGTGTCAATTAGATCAGGTATTGTACACAGCGACGAATAGTTGATTTAATCTGATAATCACTCATAAGATCATTTCGGTGTGCTAATATCGATTCATTACTGGTACTTATCGATTGTTCATTGCTATCTCGTGAGCGGAGCACACGATTTTTATTCGCGAGATAACATCGAAAATGAGCACGCATATAAATTAACACGTGTGTATTCGTCCTTGAAAGGAAAAAGTTGCAATTAATATCATATAAATACATACATGTATGTTGACTGCATCGTTGGTCAAGGTTGCAAAAGTGACTGCTAAGGGAAAGGTTCTGGGTTCCATCCCCAAGTTGGGCCAAGTGTTAATCAGGTTTTCTGCCTAGAAATGTGGAACGTGGGAGTGTTCTACATTCCTTTACCTACCTCTTCGGAGATTATAGGCGCGATGTCACGTTTATTCTATTAATGAAAAGCATACAAAATCATATGTTTTTACTGTTCTTTAAGATTTTTGATAATTTCCAATTTTCACATTGCCGCTGTAATGGATGCACAGTAATAGTTTTACAAACATCTAATCCAGATACCGAAAACTGTATCCGGGCAGACTTGAGATCTGACTTCTATACTATTTTATAGTCTATACGATTTTGGAGTTCACGCCCCACTGTGTTTACATCCCACTGTGGAATAGGTGGTGAGTCTATTGAGAAAATAGAAGATAAAATATGCCTTTAAAATGAACATTTTAAGTATTGATTTTGATGGCTAAAGGGCATGGCTTTGCCAAAAAAACATTGATGACAATATAGGAAAATAGTTTATTATAAATCTAAGTTTTGTATAATGGCTAAATACAAACAAAAATAATACTAATATATTTAACATTTCTACAATTTTCTTTAAATGTGGATTATTTATACCATGTGGTGGGCAGAGACTACGAGGAACAATAAATTTATATGAGTATTACATGTGTAAATGTGACTACGAGAGCGCTAGTGCCGTCAACACAAGTTAAATCTTATAATGGGTACCTAGTGTTCAAAATACTTGTGTTTAATACCAGGCTAATGTTAGTATCGACATGTTTTTTTTTCGTGAACTGCATGGTGTTACGTGAAAAATAAAGACTATTATTTTATTTTTTTATTATTTTCTGAAGCTACAACTGGTCTAAAGTAAAGTTTGATCGCAATTTTATCTCAATATCTACATAGTTTTAGGCTACACCGACATATGCATGTTTATCTTAAACATAAGAACTTAAATATAAAATAATAAATATGCTCAACTATTGTAGAGTTTCAAAACACTATTAATAATAATAATATATTATAGTGCTTACATTGTATTTATAAATTTATTAATAAAGTTTATTTTTAATACAAAAAACTGTTAATTCATCTCATATTTTTGTATCTTATTTTAGAAGGATAAAGACGGATTTACAGGTTATGACAAAAATAAATGAATCGAAAATTAGATTTAAAAAAAAATTATAAAATGCAGTGGTTCAGATTTTACTTTACCACTCAATGGATTTCAAATTAAAATATCTGATACGCACAATAATTTAGAAACCTATGTGTTCTATTAAAATATCACTCCTAAAACTAGTGAACAAAAGTATCATATATGGAATCTTGCACGCTTTACAAATCTTCCATGTGGATCCATGCACGGCACTCGGGAAACTTAGTGGATTCCAGTCTTAAAACTTTTTATTGTGACACGCGCTCCGAATCCAAAGACGCGACTATAAAAATAGTTAATAATAATACCCTTATAATAATCAAGCGAAACTGCTAAAGCGATTGACGCGACTCATCTTCATTTCAAAACACAACATCAAATCATATTAAGCAAACAAATAAGTAACTCAACACTTTTTCGAAGTACGTCAGCCGTCCTGGTTTTGCAGCTGCCTGAGCTGCTTCAAGACGGTGTCGAGCAACTTCCTTCTGTCTCTCTCGTTCTTCTTCAGGACGGCAAAGACGGAGGATTTTTGCTCCGCCTCCTTTAGTTTTTCGAGTAGCGTGGCGGCGTCGCGCGGCGTCACTAGCGCGTACTTGCCGCCCTCGATGCCCACGTCGTGCAGGTACGACGACCAGTCCCAGCCCGTTATCAGGTCGAGCAGTTGCCTTCGGGGAATAAGAGAATTCATTAAACGCGCTACTGATAATTATTAGAGGGTCGAGAAATTAAATTACAAAAGTTAAGCACTTGATAATATAGTTACTATTACAACACACAGAAATCAACTTGGCACTCGCGAATGCCGTGCACTTTCCCTCCCACTGCGACGCCGCTACGCCGCGTCGGTAAGTCGCTATTACGTCATCATTGCAAGGAGCCTAGCCATTTTTCTACGAGTTATAACGGTGTTACAGAGCAACAAACTGAAGCACAGTTTACCGAGTTGCAACATAAGCGGGAGCGAGCGACCGACCTCAAGCTGGCGAAGTGCTCCAGCAGCTCGCCCTCGGCGAGGCCGGGCACGGGCTCGGCGGCCGCGAACTGCTCGCACTGGATGACGTCGAGGTCCAGCTGGTAGAGCGCGCCCGACGACACCTGGCGCACGGCCGGGTCCAGCAGCAGCGCGCGCAGGCGCCGCGCCACGCGCCGCGTGGCCGCGCGCACGGCGGCGGCGCGCGCGCGCCCCGGCAGCTGCTCCAGCGACGTCAGCACGCCCGACAGGTAGCTCAGCATGTCCGTCACGAACGACGACGCTTGCCCGGTGGGCTCCACTGTGCATAAAGGAGGAATCGATACAATTATGTTACGTGTTACATCGGTGCCAAAACGAACAGTCTAATCTACTATCTTAAACATCAAAAGAACTGTAACTTTCAAACTACTTTTTAGATAATTTCTAAAGTTTAATGCTATACAATGTACATTATTACAGTTGTCCTAATAGTATTTCATTGTACTGAGGCATATTTTGTTATATTTAGTAGAACGTTATGAATGCTATAGGTGAATTCAAGGACGCGTGTCCGTCCCCATGCGCGTGTGGTGAGCGTGTGAGCGTGCCTGCGCTTGTATGTTTCTATCTACGCATGTGTGTGTGTGTGTGTGTGTGTGTGTGTGTGTGTGCGTGTGCGTGTGCGTGTGCGTGTGCGTGTGCGTGTGCGTGT
>DWFO01000202.1:0-23765 GCA_018246595.1 Mimoniades nurscia nurscia
CCACCTATTCCATAGTGGGACGTAAACGTAACCGGTGAAACGTGGGAGGGTTCTGCATTCCTCTGCCTACCTCTTCGTACGGTACGTTACGTACTTAAATATATTACAATAACTAGTAATATGCATATGACGCATACCTATCTATACTTTGAAATTATAGAAAAATATCACTGGCTGGAACATAATTCAGTTGTACTGTAAAATAATGTAAAAATATTTTGCGGGTGTTACGAGTACATTTCACTTTTATTGGGAAAATTCGAGCGTGTTCCAAAGCGATCGGTAATCCCGGTTGAATATGGTCCCGCCGAGCTGGATAAATGGGAAATTCTGTTTCCGTTTGAGTTTCCAGAAGTAATGCATATCAGTATCCTGTGTGTGATGGTGTAAGCTCGTTTATAAATCCTTTATCAATAAACGATGGAAAAAATATTGTCTTCTGATTGGAAACGATTTCTGATTTGAATTTGAAAACCGGTTTTTTTAAAATTATGTCGCAATTAATAAACGTAATTTCTCGTTACTTTTGCAACATAAGAATCTCGTGAGAAAAAAATATCACTCTGCCCTACATGCATTGAAAGAAAGTACGCCAGAAGTTACTTAGGTACCTTGTGTTAGAATTCAGGGAAACTTAACAATGCATATAAGGATTTCCACAACTTTAATCACTTCTCGTACACGTAATAATACAGATCTGTCTTGTTCAACTGTCGGTCCAATGAATCACAAGTTCTCGCGCTACTACCCTCTTAACAATCGATTAAATAAGCAAGATATCGAAGACATAACGTTATGTACTTTCTTACATATAAATACAATGTTTCTTACGCTTGTATACGCTTGTATACTCATTAATAGTGATTCTTTATACATACTAGGTTCTATGGAATCGGGCATGAGCTCATTGCCATACAACAGGCACAATATTATCACTACTTGTTTGTAACAATTAGATAATTAGATAAATCTTTGACAATCGAATTTTATTCTACTTTTATCCGTCTTCAGCGGTATTCAATCATTGCTGATTTCATCAAACTAACATGTGATGCTGTGTCATGATCAGATACATCTAGACATTATCTGAATTAAAATTAAAAGCTCTCATTCGTTTCAACACAACTTCTAATGAATGTATTCAATAAAACGACGGTTTGCTCGTATTTGCGTATATTCAATGACAACAATACATCATTGTTACGTTTTAGCCTCGGGATCCTACCTCGTATTACCTTGAGAATTAATGATAAGATATTTGCTCTCCGTAAATTGCGTCGGTGTGGTATAATTTTTAACGTAAATCACGGTTTATCTCAAGATATTTAATTATGACAAAAATAAGTAATACATTTACATTTCCAAAAAAAGTTATTGTATGTAGTTGAATGGAGGCCTGTCGTTTGAAGTGTCTGGTAAGTGAATTAGCATTCTGGAAATAATCATACATATTGTCCAAATCTATTCATACGGCGCTCTTACATGATTGTATGCTTTGTCGGTAAACGTAGCTTTTTATTGTCATACAAGTTTTAGCGAGTAGCAGAGGAATCTGCTGAGATATAATTCAACATGTGCAATATTTTTATCAGTTTTAATTACATGTGACACCTAATGTTACATGAAACAAAATGACCACGCCTGTAATTCCCGTTGTCTGGATTTGTGCCCGCAGTTTAATAGGATTACTCATATTCCGTACTGGGACGTAAACGTAACTGATGGAACGTGGGAGTGTATTACACACTTCTGCCTAGCTCTTTGGAGATTACAGACGTGATATTGATTTTTATTTTACAGATTCGTATAGAGAGAGAGAGAGAGATTTTTCTTCCTTTCATTATTTCTTTCTTTTATTCGTTTTATACTTGTTGTACAACTACTTGTAATATTAATGTTATATAAAATAAATTTAACTAAATTAGTTATATAAAATTGACAAGAAATTAGTAATTCTTAATGTACTTTATTTTCCATCGACAACGTTACCATCAGCGAACACAATAACTGTATAGGTGCGTAGTATATCTGAAGCAAAATTGATTCCATCCTGTTTACGCACAATAAACAAAGAACCAACGCTCCATTTTTCGTTCGCCGTTGAATTTTAATTCGATACAGGGAAAAGTTAGTTCGGACCGAGACGCCCGGCACCGAACCGACATTGTTCCTGCGACGCTCAACGGAAAGCGTGGTGCGGAACAAAGAACGGTATTACTCGCATTAGACGATCCAACGGAGCGGAATGTTCTCCCCAGGAACTGCCTAAGCTAGATCTCTGGGCCTGTAGTTGTGAAGCCCACCATGCTAAACGTTAACAGCCATTGTTTCCCCAATGGTTTGTATGTGCAATCTACGTATCGTATACAATTGAATATAGCGATGCTCCGATGAATACATACATACACATCGAGATTTTAGGTGGTTTAAAATATTGTTACTATACGAAATACATATGTGTATTTAAAGTAGGTACCTACCTACGTATAATAATTACGCCGATACAAAAGTTCTTCTAATTTTTTGTAATTTACTTTATTTTTTTTATATTTAACTGAACAAGAAAAAAAGACAAAGATAATATAATAGTAGGAGAAAAATTTCAAACATTTGTTTAAAAAATAACACTTCTTAATTAAGTAATAGGTACAATATTTCACAATTAATAAAACTGGCTATTTGACGACGAACCACTTCACATTCGACTTCGTATAGATACACCGCCTAAAGAAAGGTATAAAATTGCTCTATAATTAGTGCACGTCGCTGCCAGCCGCCGCCAGCCGCAACCAACAATTTACAACTCGTCTTAAAACAGTTGCACATCGCGCAACCACTCAAGGCCAGTAGGTGTAAACGTATTCCATTTTTTTTATTTATCGGTGATTAAATTACTTTAATGTTATATCAATATCACATACCCGTTGATATTTGTAGGTATCTAGAGACAGAATTAACTTATGCGACTTGTAGTATCTCTATACGGATCTGATTATTTTGAGTAAAACTGTAGCACCGCGTAAAATGCTATTTATACCGTCATCATCGGCAGTATCATCATCATCGTCAATATCGTCATGATTGTTCTTTATCATTATCATCGTCATTATCATCACCATCATCATTATCACCGTCATCGTCATTGTCATTATTGTCACCATCGTCATTACCTCCGTCACCGTCATTATCACCGTCATTATCATCATCATCAACCATTTTATCGTTTCAGTGTTGAATACCAGTCTCCCCGTCCAATAATATTGAAATTATATTTTACCACTCACCAAATGAGCTTGGCCAGGTACGTAATTAACAGTTGTGTTATATTAATATCTGTTTGTAGAAAAGTATTGATGAAACACGATCGTTTATACCATAGTTACTTGCAATTCGAACATGTTATTATCTAGGTTTTAGAATCTATGTATAAGAGGGACGTAAATGTATCTGGTGGAACGTGGGAGTTTACTGCACTCTTTGGGCCACCTCTTCGGGGATTACAGGCGTGATGTTACATGAGCATGGACGTCGATTTATTATTATTATCTTTACACAAGTTGTCCTATATATATATCTGTATTTCCAAGGCTGACGTTTCTTGTACATTTTGATTATGAACATAAAAGACTTCGAAAATAAGAAAAAATTATTACGGCAATTACAGGCTCTATTACGATTACATTATAACATCTCGGTTTTTCGTAGAAGGGATCCCAAACAATTTGTTTATTATTCGTTTCCGAGGTAATACGAGACGAACTCTCGAGGGCAAAATATAATGATGTATTGTTGATACGTGGAATATACATTATGTATACATTGTATAACCATATTCAACCAGAACGTGATTTCATTAAAGAGTTTTCATCCGACATTTCCGTGGGGAAACAAAATTTTTCATAAACCCAACTCGACGGGGACATGCCCGTGCAGGATTACCGCGTATTGGAACTCATATGGACATGTACGTGGAATATTTAAACTTATTGAATAAATATCCGAACCAATGTAACATATTTGAAAGGTTATAATACCAAAAATACTTTTATAGGTACTAATATTATAAATTTAAAATTTAACCGAAATCCTTTTGAGATTACGTATGTGTGCGTTTGTATGCACCCATAAACAATGAAGTCATATTCAACTGACACCGCTTGATACATATGTATATACCGTACACATATATATTTAGAACGAACAGATCTCTGGGGAATTAAATAGGTCACATGTCACTCATGTGCGTGTAACGTCAATGCTGGTGCTAATTAAATCTGTATCTGGACCAGAGTTTAAAGCTGACGCCATCTGTCGTTATTGCGTGCGTTATAAAAACATTCACACACATCGAAACACAACCGCATTGTTTTATCGTTATCGCGGTCATTATAAACGCCCCGCTAGATTCATTATATTGTTGCTAATTGCCATAATTTTCCACTTGTTAATATATCGTGGTAGGGACTATTCGCACTTTATAATTCGGATCGGTTGGATTCGGTCCCGAATATTCTGGTGTTGTTGCGGGTGCGCACACTCTCCAATATTCGTATATTCAAATGTATCATCGCCGTGAATTCTGAATATTGTTTTTTTATTAAAAAATTTCAACGCATTAAAAGAAGAATAATACATTATTTATAAGATTGATGACATGTTTGCGACATATTTTGTTGTGTGAATTGGTTTAATTAACAACTCGTGTATGATCGAGCTGTTGAAAGTTATTTTATTTGACTTACTTATTTTGTATTTCACATGACCATAGATTGCAGTGGCGTAGCTTTCCCCATTTGTTTGGTCTATTACATTTATTAATCATTGCTGCGGACAGTACTGCTAGGTGTAAGTAGTCCAAGAATATGCTGGTCATCTGCTGACAGCCAAGGACGGTTTAGCGCGATACGTGGTCACGCATGCCTGAAGACGGATTAACATAGTTGGCACGACTGTGGCTCTCTGCGCCAGGCTTTCTAAGAAGCGTGAATATTGCAGGGTCAATGCACACCGACGTTCAGTCGCAATCATCTCGTATTCTGATTCTGAAAACTTAGTCGGTATTATATTATGTTGCTATGATACACTAATGTTCTTAAAAATTGTTAAAAACTAGATACTAAGATAAAAGATACTAAGTAGTTTTATGTAGAATTCAGTGAAGTTACGAAAAATTGTGCTATTTTTAAAATTTCCATTTCATAATTTATTTTTAGTTAATACATACAACGCGGGATATAATTATTAGAAGTTATTGTGTGGAACACAAATACAGAAAACGAAATATGGCAAAATTCAAGCCCTTACTATAGTAGGTACTTACTATTTAAAATAGTTATCATCGCTTCTTACTTAAGAGATATGTAAAACACGTTTAGTATACAAGTGCTAATAACTTATGTAATTGTTTATCCTCGTCGAGGATTACAGGCGTGATGTTGCGTTTTTACACATCTTCCAGTCGCATACAGCTCATAACAATATCTAATAATCAAATTGAAAGAATGAAAATTAAATATATTTAAAAGATACTACTTACAAACGTTTGTTAACAGTTCGCAATTCACATGTCAATACACCTGTAAAGAGAACAGCGGATCAGCGACAGCGAATTCTTTACATCTGAAATACTTACCACTGGTACCCCAACTAGAGTCGATGAAGTAAGAAGTGTGAAATGGTGGGTCACTTTCCGTCACACAATAATCACATTAAATAAGAAAAAGTAGAGCTTAGCGTAACCAGACGGAAACCTAATGATAATGCGCATCGACCTTCAGGTTGTATTGTAGAGTTCGTACAAAATAATTTATTTTGTGACATTGATAAATATCCACACTTTATCTACGCATAAAACAGTTTTGTTCGCTACAGTTTTTTAAAAGTAAGTTTTCGGTGATTAAGAACTCGCATGAATAAATCTATATTATACGTACGTACAATAGTACTAAGTAGCATTAATAATTGATAATACTAGTAACATTTAAGGCTATCGTGTATTGGATATTTTGTTTAACGGAAGATTTACAGAACTTCGTAAACTGGGAGAAGCTTTTCAGAAATATGTATCGTGGATTCCGGGGGTAGAAATATTGAGCATTACATTACCTTTCGCTGCATATAACTAATTTAAAAAATAAACAATAAAACTTCGCCGTAATTATTGTTAAAGAATGAGCTTTAGTTATATAAATGAGTAAAAGACAGGTATTATTTCAAAATATATAACAACAAATACATAACACAACATAAATGCTGAATAGTAGTTATACCCTTCACTGCTTACCCCTTTCGGGGAATTACAAACACGATATTATGTTAAACATAATTTAATTATTGGATAATTTATTCTTGAACGCACAACCCGTCGCACGATATATCGCTTTAATAACCATCGGTCCAAATATGACGCCAAAAGAAACAGGGATCACCAATAATGAAATCCGTAAACAGCCAATACAATTTTCCTTTTCCGCATTACCTATTCGCAACATGTTATATGTATGTAGTCGTTGAGGCTTTTATGAAGAACATAGAAAATTCCAGAAGTGGGTATGTTAATGGAAATGGGATAAAAAAAGAGTCCCTAATGGAAATGGATTCATATGTATAAAGTAAGTTTCATTCCCCACATCAATGTTCCGCAGCGTACACATGTCCGTTCCAAAGAGCGGCACATCAAAGGGACTCATATCTGCCCGTGACACATGCGACTTGTCTACTCGCGTTACACATTTGACACAAGTATGAGCAGCGATGCCCAAGTGGTTTGCATTACAGCTTTCCACTTCAGTGGTTTCATGTTCAAATCAGGGCACATAGTTTTTTTTGTGTGATTTTATGATTAAATATTGATTTTTCTAATGTTTACCATATCGTCACGATAGGCGTAGGCAAAACATCACATTTGAGTATCAATTGGAGTCTTTGAAATAGAGTGATCAAGCTATGAGCATTGATTACTTCAGTGGTCATGATTGCATTATTTATATATTCCATAGAGGAATAATAACGTAACACCACGCCTGTAATCACCGAAGAGGTAGGCAGAGAAAGGTATTATATTACCACATCGCACATGAAAATGTCTATTCGATTCTGGACTATTCATGCCAATTTATCAAGAAAGATTATACAGTATACAGCCTATACAAACAAGTTGAGCATAAAAAATTATTACCATTTCTCAACTGTCCAATGTTTTCCTTTAACTCTATATTATGTAGAGATAAATATCTTGTTTCTCGTTGCCTCAAGTCTTAATCTGCTCTTAAATACTATGGACACAATCTACTAGTGTTTCTTTTACAGTATTGATAGTACTACTTAGTAACGAATACCCGCGGCTTAGTAAAAGTGAATTGAAATTTTCAAAATTCATAACTTTGCAAATAATTTGGTATAATTCTTAGTAGTGGCTCGGACTATGGATTTGTGCTGGCATTCATAACAATTGGTTATCTATTGATTATTATTGGTTATCTTCAGAACTTAAATATTGATATACTCGTACCTATGTATATATTTTAATTTTGTACTCCTCTGATTGCATTTAGAGGAAGAGTGATATCGCGTGAGGGCAGTTCTTCTGTAGCGTTAAGCTTTTACGGCTCGTTATCGAATATGTACATTGCAAAATTAAAGCCTTATTAAAGTGCAATATAATTTGGCCGGTCATCAGCTGTTTACCAGCCGGGCACCGGTAAACAGCGTGGGGTCGGTGTGCACGTGCGCTCGTGCAAGAATAATATTTGCTTCGAAAATTGGCAATCGAAAACTGAACACGAAACGTATTAATACTCGTATTACGGGAAAAATAAGTTCGGCGCAAGTTACCCGAGTTTCGTTTCCAGCAGTGGCTTGTTAAGTTTTACCACAGGCTCTGTTGATTCTTACTTTGGGATCAGATGTGTGTGGAGATGTCTCAAGATATTAAAAAAACAAAAAATGTACCTACGTTTACTACACTTCAACGTTCGACCAGTTATGTTTGTGTTAACATGGAAAAGGTGGTCAGCCAATTGCCATATATCTGGTACACATATTCAGAATCCGTGTTACTACTAGGAATTGTACATTTGAATTCAGGACCTCCCGATCCGATGCTGCGGTAGCAACCACAACCAACGAGGCAGTCACCTGTGCAAGCTTTGTTTAATTATACTGTGCAGAATATAATGAAACGATATTTTATAGTAAATGAAATGAATACTGCAAAAGTTCGAGAGGAATTGCAAATATATAAAGTAACTGATATAATCACAAAAAACGTGTTAGGATATTAAAAATGATGTCCATTTATCAGCTGTCCCGAGTTTCCTGCAAGTCTACAGCGCGATAAGATACGATCTTGTTCCACGACTCATTTTTGTATTTATATTTGGCGCCTACCTATCTCCCGGCAGGTTAATAGAAATGTTATCTGATACTTTACGTATTACAGTATGATGAATTAATCGTATCTTATTAGCGATAAAAGTACTACTAATTGTAGTATTTCATTTATTTCATGACTATACGTACTGCTGAATAGTTCACTAAAATTTTGGATTGACATCAGGTCTCCGCTATTTGAGACCATTGAAGATGATCGTGGACCTTAAAGAGCGGTAATTTCTCGCTGTTTTCTTCAGAGTTTAATATTGTAGATCATATTGACTTTGTGCATTTGGATATACATAGTATGTGACGTAAAATATTAGATATTGTTACCGTTCTACTTTTAGTGCACGACTATTCGATTCACCCGAATCCTTTACAAAAAATAAACATGTCGACGACCGGTCGGCGACGTGATAAATCTTGGCGAGTAGCTCGACCTATGGCCCGACTTTGTACGAAGCAAATGGTCAATGCTCATTCAGAACCGAACCCTACATACCGAATCGTTCCATTGGGCCTGCCCTATAAATCGCTACTGCTGAGTGAAACATTGCTGATTCACGTACTGTGGATTTTTAAACTTTTGTTTTATTTCTTTTACGTTCCAACGAACGATGCACATCGCATATTTCGATTATCTAATTTTAGTCTAGTCACGGTTTAATAGAACTGTGATCATATATGTATTTGTAAGTGGTCTGATACTGTGAGATATACTGCAACTGCTGTGTCGTAATTATTTATTTTTCTACGTGTCCTACTATTTAAGAAACTGTAACGATACGGGTTTTATTATTTATTGTTACAATTCTTCAGCCACCTCTTAGTTAGAAATGATTTTGATCTCCATAGATTTACAATTATCATTTATAGGCATTTAATTGGCAGACAACACAACCAATATTCTAAATAGTCATTACGTTTAAAGACTAGTTTCAATTAATCCTAACAGCGATCTGTGTTTTTCGAAACAATCACTTTATATATTTAATAAGGAATAAACATGGCCGCAGTTGATCAACCGTACGACATCCTCGTGAATAGCTCGCCGGGAATCGCATGAACCGAATAGTCAATGCCCATATTCATTACTAGTATTCAGGAGAGGTTCTCTCTTAGCGATTTGGATCTGTATTTGTTCGATAAATCGCTCCTTCTAGCTAAATAATTGTTAGTACACTGGGAACTATTGGTTCAATGTATAAAATATTTATATCTTTATCTGATTTCGTTGTAAATATTATATTTAAACTAACGTAATTCCTGCGGTCGTTAAGGTATCTCATTGGATATACATTTTCAAAACGTATGTAATTATTCATTTAATGTATTAATTTAGATGAAACTTTTGTTGAAATCTCGATACCCGCCATACTTTTTATATATTGTGCACTCATCGTCTTCGAAGCCAAAGTAGTTACGGTATTCGACAACAGAGATCCAAAACACCATATTGTTCTAAGTCTTCTATAGAGGTCGCGTCGGCTCTGTAACCCTGTTTCTTATTTGTATGCAGTAAAGCAGGATCCATTTAGCGAAGTTTTTCTCGAGCTCAGCAAAGCTTTGCAAGTTCCAAAGTTTAATTACTTGACTTTCGAGTTAGTTGACACCGCCACGCGATACTTTGTGATAGTTTCTATTATTTTGTGCAGTGTAACTTTGTTGCTTGGTGTGCGCTTTCGATACCATCGTTGGGAACGTAAATTAACTAATTCATTACATGTTTCAATGTAAATTCTAACTTCCTGTTAGGGTTTTGTACACATTCCTGGTAAATACTTTTGTCGATTGGAATTTTTTTCATTTTACGGCAAGCTTTGTATAATCCCGATAACATTGAACCATTAATAACAATTGTAAGTTAAATTACATGAAATATTTTGAATAAATTTCAATTATGAGACTTTGTCAATGACAAGTTTTAGTCACTGCAGTAAGCTAATTATATATATGAACGTGCGTCAGCTATATTTTTCAGTATGCCATTAAAGAAGTGTCTTTATCACATCGAAATTTTCAGGACTCACAATGTCCCATTTTCATCATTTTATTTGGTTTCTATTTAAAATATAGAAAACTTTGTAGCCTAAGTGACGTTGGCGCCATTGCGCCTATTTCTATTCTGTAGTCGTTCCTCAAGAATTTATGGCTCTCTTTTCATTAGCACAAGTGGTTCTGACAAACGTTTGGGGTTGGGCTTTTGTTTGTTGTCTGTGTGTATCAACTTTCACTTTAGGGATCACTGTTCCAGAAAGAAGTATGAGAAAATAATGTCTTTAAGGTCGCTTAATTGCTCGCCGGGGCCGTTATGGGGTCGATCAAAATAAGTAAAATAAAGTAACATCATTGTTGGTGAATTGTGGATTCCTTGTTGGGATGTGGATGTCAGTGTGAGGGAATTTTAAACTGATATAACTTCAGTTATATCTGTAACAGGCCCATAATAATCAACATCCAAGAAAGAGTTAATGTAAAATCACACCTGTAATCCTTGAAAAGGTGGGCGGAGGAATCGTTCAGTAGTTACGTTTACGTCCGATTATGGAATAGGGGGTGAGCCTATTGCCATACACCGGGCACATATCCAGACTCCGAGCCTTTACTAGACAATCTAAATTAGAAAAATGTAGTAGTGCCCTAACCGGGAATTAAACCCAGGGCCTGCAGTCGCACTTGCCATCAACATGACTAACAAAGCAATCGAAGAACTTAAAAAAGAAAAGAACGTACCAGTACACACCTATGTATTTCTCAGGATTACTTTAACTACTTTTATATTATAAACAGATATAAAAGCGGCAATAGTTTCTATTTGCTACTATTCAATATGAGTTTCTTAATAAATATATAAAGGGTAGACAAAAAATGTATACTATTTGTGCGTCATTAGAAAGCTATTAATTTGGGTGGTTTTTAATTTTGTCCTATTTTGTTTAGCTTTTCGCTTGAGCGAGAACATCGCTTTAGTTTCACCGGTGTGAGTGAAACAACTAATTAGAATTCACCAAGTTGCAACATTTTGTTCACTTGAGCGTTACTTTCGGTCTCGCCAACGATTAAACGAATTAAATCTTGGCTCCCAGTTTTCATTGACAAATCCGAATTGGTTAGTCAAGTTTGTACCTCGCCTTTCGACAAACTTTTCAAGTAAACCAAGTTTTCCAGCAAGGCGACATTCATATTCAAATTCTGAACATTGCTGTTTCTTCTTTTGTTATAGTTCACTGACGAATAGTAATGCTGATTCTCTATTTGATATTGTGCTGTGGTTTTCTGACTTGAGTTTTAGGTAGGTAATAATGAATTTTTTAATGTCTAAAAATAGTAACATCGCACCTGTAATCCCCAAAGAGGTAGGCAGGAGTCTAGTAAAGTTTCATTTGTCATTAGTTACGTCTAGGTTACAGCATAGAATAAGGCTTTTTGGGGGAGGCTATGTCCAGCAGTGGATCGAGATACACTGATGATGTTGTTGACAGAATAAGAGGCGACTATTCTTGTACACAGAAAACACGCTGAGTGGATACTAGAAATTATAACTAGTAATTCTAGTTAGAAAAATTCACCCCCGACCTAGCTAGGATTTGAACCTAGCAGCCCTCTCAATCGGCATTAGCGTTCGCTTGTAATTATAATAAGCAATATAAAATAGTTAGATAGAAATATTTCGGCATTTGCGCGTGAAAATGGTAAACTAAATAACAGTCACTTCCCACCGCGAGGATACAACACAATGGATATAACTGTCACAAACATGACTTTTCCCGTTAATGAATGTAAAAGGGCAAAGTCTCTTAATCTTGTCCAGTCCAGAATGAATTAAATACAGACTAAGTAATTCACAATAAAATTAAGGAACCACACCATTAAGTATTAAAGGGCATGATAAGAATCTGCGCCGCATCTGAGGCACCGGTCGCTCTAAGCAAAACATTTTCACATCATTAACTTAAGTACTCTGAAGTATTCAGGAGGGTCTGGCATTGATTCCGATCGCTTTGTGCCAAGGGCTGATTTACAGTAGGTACATTACATTTGTTTGGGATTTTCTCCAGATATCTTCCCGTATGGAATAATTATTGATGCATGTGTAGATGTGTGTGCAATTTTATAATAGTGTGTAGAGGTACATATTCAAAAAATCTCAATCTAATATTTAAATATTTCATAGCGATTTTATGCCAGTGAGTTATGAAACTTCCAGTTTGAAAATTCCTGCTTCGCTTTGAGGTGTAATGATTGAATGAAGACTAGGCTGTATGCTGAAAGTTTTTCAATTTGAGCGTCGCTGGACGTTAAGTTTTAATTGGTTGGGAGGCCTGTCAATCCGGCTCCAACGTGGGAACTTTGAGAGTCACTTTTTTATTGATATTTTCCGCCTTGGTTCTTAATGTTATGTTACAAGTTCGGAAGAAAAATGTTCTCTATAATTTCAGGGGTATATTTTGAAGCTTGTGTATTACATAGAGCTTTCATTATTGCAAGTATTTCATGGAGTCATAAAAGTATCAAATGGGGTTCGCTTAAGATGAATTCTATCGTACGTAGAATAGGCCTACAACTCTTAACTGGCTATAGACATTATCGAAAACAAGAATTGAGGGTTATGTTTTTAAATCATTTAGGCATACCCTTAGATCACACGTTCCTTAGTAAACTACAATATTAAAATCTGAAGGTTAGCAGGAGACAAAGATGCAACAATAGAAATTTTACTGTGATCCTATGCCATAACTTTTCTACTACTAACGACTCATGCGTCTGTTTTAATATGAATTATTTGTAGCTACTGACTTATCTTCAGTGCCTTGTTTATGATCGTTCATTTTTTTTAAATCACTGTTTATAACCTTTTAGTTACATGCATTTTCTTTCAAAATTTCAATTAGATTGATTCTATTTACCGTGAATACTTTATTTACAATTTAAATTGTTTATAATAAATTTACGTTATATTTCGATATTATACACAAATGCATATTTTATGCTGTTTTATTTTAAATTATCACATGATTTAAAGTAGGTATAATATACATATGTTTTATAATATCTATATAGTCGAACCATTGTTTAGTACTTACTATATACTTATGCTATTCGCTTTTAGAAATGTTTACATCTCTAAGAAGTAGGTCGGATAACGTCTCACCATAGTGCCCCTTCGAGCTACGCAATTTTCAAGTGCTTTAACACAGCGCCCCAAATGGCTTGGACGGCTCGCGTCCGCCACTAAGCCTTTGACACACTTTGCCGTTTTCCGTCACCTTCATCATTGAATGGTACTGTTGAACGTAATGGAAAATAGGTTCGCTGTGTAAGAAATTCATGATTACTGAGTTACTATATAATTTATTAACTTCAGATTTAGTTATTAAAAGTATTGATGATTCAGAAGTAACGACGTTGGTTTGAGATGTTAGGTTATTACCTATATAAATATATATATAACCTATATAAATATATATATTTACCTGTCTAATTATGTGTATATCTATCTTTACATTTAAACGTAACTTCACGCCTGTAGTCCCCGAAGAGGTAGGCAGAGGAATGCAGAACACTCCCACGTTTCACCAACGTAATCGTAACCACGTTCACGTCCCACTATGGAATAGGTGGTGAGCCTATTGCCATGCATCGGGCACATATCCAGACTTCGAACCAGTACTAGAAAATTTAAATTAAATCCTAATTTAAATTAATTCTTTACATCTATCTATAGCAATTAGTTTCAGCTGCTTGTAATTTCACAGATCTTCACGAATATTAGTCAGATTGACTACGAAAACTCCTATAACATTGCACGAAGCAAGCATTAACTCAAATAGCAAATTC
The DNA here is from genome assembly GCA_018246595.1 of Mimoniades nurscia nurscia. Lineage (NCBI taxonomy): Eukaryota > Metazoa > Arthropoda > Insecta > Lepidoptera > Hesperiidae > Mimoniades > Mimoniades nurscia. The sequence continues at coordinate 14,215 of DWFO01000202.1, forward strand.
AATTATAATAACTATAGCGGTTAGGAGATCGTTATAATGTATTCTCGACAGTTCTCAATATGTCTGCCTGTCGATAGGTCTTACTCCACCGACAGCGATACACGATGTGCGAATGTATAGCAAGCGCATTGTGTATTAAAAATTAAGTCTTGTATTGTTAAAAGCTAAAAGAATATTAATTACACTTGTACTTGTTAAATGGTCTCTATTTCATGATCATCATTATCGTTGGCATTGTATTATTAGGTAATTATTTAACATCAATATATGATGCATGAAGAGGTGGTAAAAATGTGGTGTGCAGGATCGAATCCTGGCACGCACTTTAAATTATATAAAACTTTGTCCGTTTTTACGACTAAATACCAGTCGATCAAACAGCAAAGTAAAAGATCGTGAGACAATTACGCGTGAGGATGTTTCATAATGTTTTCTTAAGCGTGTTAAGTCTGGGCTGTCAGTATGGCTTTAATCTTTCTCATTCTGAAAGCCCACCTGTATTTATATATATGTATTATGGATGTATATAAGTGACGCCGCTATCAGTCTTATCAAATGACCAATTAATCGCTTATCGTTCACAGCTGACGATCAGACGATAAGATGCGAATTGCAAGTTAGTTATATATTAGTCTTATTCTAATTTTAGTTATCGAATGGGAAGTTCGACGAGGAAGCCGCCGCGAGGATTAGCATAGCACGTGATCAGTTTTAATGAATGTATGAGTTATTGATCTATATCCGTGCGTTTGTAGTTTTAATTCGCTGGGAAATCTATGTTGGCAAAACAGACTAAGTAACGCCGGTCAGCGGCTCGATGTTTGACTTTCAATTAGATATATAATTTGATTGGTGTTATGCAAACTGGCAGTGTGAGTTTGAGTAACCGGACACGTCTATATTTATATACGAGTATATGTAATTTGTCAACACTGTCAAAGCCAAAGCTATGCCAATCTACTGAAATTGTTTCACAAAATCTTGACAAATATTTTTATAAATACATATAATTATGATACTACTTTAATGTTATTATTTCTTTGGCTGCCTCGTTTAATGAGGTTTAATGTAAATAAACCGCCCCACTGTTCATGTCAGAACGAACGCTCCTGGGTTCAAATCTCTGATCGAGCGCTATTGTATTTTTCTAACGTATATTTTCTGGTAATTGTTCGGAGGCTGGATTGGGCCCGGTATATGGCTATAGACTCATCATCTATTTCATAGAGGTACGTAAACGTAACCGATGAAAAGTGGTAATGTACATACTACACTCTTCTGCCAACCTCTTCTGAGCTTACTGGCGTGATGTTACGTTTGTTTGTTGTTTGAAGTTGGCTCATCATCTCCATCAAATATTTAAAACTGTAGCAGAGTTCTTCCAGTTTATACATGCGGCGCGTTCCCCTCGAACCCGTGGGAAATATTTAACAAAAGTCAACACAAAGTTAACGCTCCTCAAAGACACTCGGGCTCATTGTCGTTCGCTTGTGCGTCGAGTCACGTTCGAGCGAACAATTAACTTAGGCTCGCTGCTAAGTAGCAAGTTGAAAAAAAGAACGCATAAAACAGTCTGTTTTGGTCTAGACTCTGAAGTGAGACGTGGAGTGCGTGAATAATTGTTTTGTATGGTGCTATGAACTCAGGACTCTTCGTAACGTGAGTGAATCGGCTGTTCCTAGGCATGTGTGTTGAATGTCAGAACGCATCTGCGCGCACCATCAGGCAGGATCGCGGTACACCGCTACGCTATCATATGATTAAAAAAACCTTATAGAGCCTTAATCTCCGCTGACGGTTCTCTTGTAACAACTTACAATATCTGACTGACGCGAATGCTGTTCGCAGCAGCCTCTCAAAATTAGAATTGTCATACATTTGATTCAATTTGGGTTTATTATGTAATGAAATGTAATTTATTACGTAATAATGGTTCTTATCAAATTAGTCTTCAGATAGAATCAGCGAGTAGGGCCGCAAGCGGACACTTCTCAGTGATAACGTAACAAGAAAATTATTCCACAATTACAACGTAACAAAATCACTCGGAATATTGTATATCATTCTAAGAGCCAGAGAATTAGTATGAGATAGACACGGCATGGTGTTATATTAGTCGCATTCTTTTTCATATCCATACGAGTATAGTGCGGAACAGGTGGTTACAACAGTCTATGAACATTTGGTTCAAGTGTTGTATAACTGCGAGTTATACAATCCACCGTACATTTCTGTCACTTCATCCCTTTAAAGTAGAATAGAATAGTAACAAACGTTGGTACTGTTATATCATTGCGCCAGGTCTCTTACGTGGTAGGCGGAGAACATCGAGTACCAAATATCTTTGTCCTTAAAGAGATGCCGCGCTACATCCACGTCCATCGCTGTCTTGATACATAGTAATTATATTATAGAATAATTCACCTTGGCTAGTAGTTCACGTATACCTATAGTAAATCGGTTAATAACACACATAATAATCGGTCCTTAAGTTGTTAGTTATTTTTTTTAAACGTGCCTTATATGAAAACTAAATGTACAAGCGATTTGCTTTCCATCATTACGCAGTATGCAGGGTGGCGTAAATCTCACAGTTGAGAAGTGCTGTGGCACTTCTATTTGTCACTTGTTCTATTACAGCCGAACTTTAGGGCTTCGTAAAATTTTAGTTCCTTTTACAAGTTTGGATTCATGACGTTCGTTTGAAAATATTTGAAAAATATTATTTCTTTTTCGAATGTCTACGGAATTAAAGTTAATTTATGTGTTGACAAATTAACCTCATATTTTTCCCCCTACGCTTTTTATGTGCGTATTTTAAGCTTAAATGTAATCTGGTTTTTGTCCTAAATTATTCGAACGATCTCGATAATTTCTGCGTTAATGAAACAAACACTTATATGTATATCGATATCTAATGTCGGTATTTTGAACCTTATTACTGTGAGTGTAAAGATTAAGAGCTAATGAGCTTAGTAATGTATAACGTCTACGGAATGTTTTCACAAACAATAGATAACGGGAACTGAAACTATAGGATATAAATAAACGGTTTACTTAGACCACAGAACGCATAATGGAATAGACATTGTTTATGCCGTATGATTTTATCAATTCCTTCCGTCTTCTGTAATTCTATTAATAAGTATTTCGTGAGTACATTACATTCCTCTGCCTACCTCTTCGGGGATTACAGGCGTGAAGTTACTTTTTTTTTTTTTTTACTTTATTTCGTGAGTATTCATATGTATGTATGATTAGGTTAAATAGTGGTCTTGCGTCCGATTTTTGGATTGTTTCAAGGTTTTTTTTTTCTTAAAGTAGGAACTCTCAGCGTAATTGACATAATTAAGTATAATTAAGAGTAATTAAATCGTTCATTTATTGCGACAACAATATTTTTATTACAGCATTACATAAAAATATTACGTCTAAATGGAAATAAGAACAATGTCCTTAACCAATTTTTTTCTTTATCTCAGCTTATTAACCAAGTCGAATAGGTACGAGTTTTATGCCGTTGTAGGAATACAACTCGTAAAGATGCTTCAGCGATGTCTGAGAACGTCAATCATTTTACACCGAATGGAAAACATAAAAATGCCAGCGAAACCAGTAACATCACCAGTTGCGAAACGGTTGCGGAAAACCCATATGCCGTGTCTATTCAATGTCTGCTCTGTGGATAACGTTTGTAATTCGTCCGGAATGCGTTTGATTGAAGTCGGAGAATAATTAAAGAATAGTTAGCCTTTCATCTCTTGTACTTGTAAACATGGATGAAAATGTTAGTGTAAGTAAGAATGAAGTTTTTAGGTAACATAAATTAACATGAATGCATCATGTGTTTCCGAATTTTTGTAATACTACATAGTTGAAACACTGACAATTGTAAGAGAAATTTTACTTATGTTATATTAAAACACTGTAGACTCCTTTTAACCACTTTTATTAAACACTTGAACACTTTATAACACTTAGTACACCAAATCACTATCTCTCAACTGTTAGACAAGAATTGACCCTCAACAATGTTGCCGAATGATTTTTATACCATCGTATCCTTCCACTGTCCAAGTAGTGTCAACCGTTGCGATTTCTTCCGGTCTAATGTTGAAATAGAATTCGTATTTTGACCATTTCCGGTTGATATAACTTGGCATTGGATTGTAATGAATTAAATATAAATGATCAAAGTATTTTGTAATAAAAATTCTAATGGAAATAATTAAAATCATGACACTCTAATTATATAAATAAATATGCCGTAGTATTAGCAACGTGTAAAAGATGCGATCTTAAGTTATTGTTATTTAAAGTTTCGGAAACATATTTTTTCTAATGACAATTTTCATCAATAACAATATATTTATATAATAGAATATCTAAACGTGTTAGCAGTTTCTAACTTATACCACCGCCCAGTAATGTTGACTGAACGCCAATCTTTAATCAGAACAAACAATTTTGTCTTATTTTCTAACTACCCTCATCAAGTTTCTTGTGAAAGTAATTATTTAATTTTCTCGTATAATTAACATATCAGCTTCGTCACCTATTTGTTGTATACTAATATCAGTTGAATACAATTCTAGAACAAGGAACTGGATAGCGAATACAGGCACAAGCAGGACAACGTATATAAATCGTGCGATATTACGAATCTGTCACTAATCAGGTCAAGAGGCCGTTTCATTTCATTTGTACGTATAACGGACTCGTACTACGAGTGAGCAAACTTGAGTAAAGTACCATCGTGTTGATTTGTTGGGTAACTTTTTTGTTCGTGTATTTCTTTTCTCATTAATTACCAGCACTATTTCTACATATACTTAGATACTTGTTTGAAATCGACAAGATGTTAGCACTATTGACTTTATTATTACATGTAGGTATTAATTTATTAAAATCGTCGCCGTACTTTCAAGTGATAAACGTTTTAAATAATTATTACAGTCTATACACGTCCGGAACAAATCTCACCGATCCACGCCTTTTTTAATGATTGAACACTGAAGGCTTCAATTCTATATTATACAGGACGCTAACAATTGAAACACTGCTGCAGTGTTTAAGAAGCAAGCCCTTTCGACTGTAATCCACGATTTAAATACCTACGTTAAATTATATCGCATAAAAAGCGTAATTGAATTAACCAGAGCATGTCAGGAAAATTCAAGCTTGCCCATCGTTTATTGCAAATTGGTGACTTAACAAAAAACCGCCCATGAACAAGGCAAGAACACGATGCGCTGAAGCTGATAAGAGAATTCCTATGTCTAGAAGTGGATTAATGACTGTTGATAATGAAGACAAAGGTGGAGATGATGTTGAACAGAAAACTTAAAGTTAAACTACGACTGAGTAGTTGTTACATTAGAATAATAGAATTCATCTCCAATAAATTATTCCATCGTTCAGTCTTGTAAGCCTTATTACCAATGTTAAGACTATCATCGAATAAAAAGATGTGGAAAAAGTAGGCATCTGTTACGTTAAAAACGCAGACAATTTAAGCTGGCTTTATTGAGTGTTACTTACTTCAACCTCAATTCTCTTATTTAATTATCGGGGCGTGCGTATTACAGGAAGTTAATAGAGATTTGTCAGATACAATGGCTTTTAATTTAATATATAATATGTGTGTATGTATATATTCGTACACACAGTAATAACGTTGCGGCTTTATATATTTTTTAGGCTTCGAGAACATCAATATATACATACCTACCTAGTTCTTTACACATTCAACTGTCCTTGTAGAAAATATAACAGTTTTTACAGGAGTATAAGTAATTCTACGAATACATTATGTAACCAAATTGAAATACGATTTTTTACGCAGCTATCGGTTCCCAAACTTGACATAACATGGGCTTTGATAATACATACTCGCATAGGTAATACATTCATATAACATCCCCAGACACGTAGCTAGTGTCTTTTTGTGTTTATCATAAACAATATATCCTGTAGATATCCAAAATGGGGCTCAAATCTACAACCCTAAACTCAGGTCAAGATCACTTACCACTTACCAAGGCAAATCGATTGAACTTTTCTTGGGATGATTTGTTATCCTTGGGAACTTCTCGTACTTCATAATGCCCTATGTTACAATGTCCTATGTTATAATGTCCTATGTTACATTGTCCTATGTTATAATGTCCTATGTTACAATATCCTATTTCATAATGTCCTATGTTATAATTTCGTATGTTATAATGTCCTATGTTATATTGTCCTATATTATAATTTTCTATGTTATAATGTACAATGTTATAATGTCCTATGTTAGAATGCCCTATGTTAAAATAAACTATGTTTGAATATTTAATTAGTCTACTTATTAACTCTTCAACCCTTGAACACGCTAAACCTAAGTACTAATTAGCTACATAAATAGTCTTCAGCGGTATTTATTACTGAGCAGTATTACCATACTATACAGTAATAATCTTTAATTCCCTTGTAAACGCAAATGTACAACCCATTCGCTTTATGATTGAAAAGAGCTACATATATTTCCTATATTAGAAAAAGGTAAAACTTAGCTTTCAGATGATTAAATTTTGAAATTTCTCCTCGGATTGAATAGCACACAAGTCAATAGGTAGTACTTGCTTCAGCGCTTTATCGCAATGCTATAAACATAACTTAGCAATAAAGCCGCTGAATGAAGCCACTGCTGCAGTACAGCCGCCTTTGTGGACGCTAAATGAAAATAATGTTTTCCATAAAGCCTTTGCTGAACATTCTCGGATATTTGATTACCTTAGCTTTAAAGATTGCAACCCATACTACTGCTTTGTTGTTGTGGATACGACATGCAAATCAATTGTTATAATGCATTAATGCCATAGGATTTTTCTTTTTATTGCCTGACCCATTTCTCCTATGAAGCCACTGTTCATGAAGTAATTTCTTCGGTTTTTCAGCTGTCTGATTACTGTAGCTCAAGATATGACTAGTTCGGAATGCGATGGCCGTGTGTTTATTTCGACATATTATTCTCTTATACTCGTATATTATTCTTTTATAATTCACCCCGCCGCAGTGCGAATGTTACAACGAACGAATTAGAAGGAACTACCTCAGTCCTCACAAATGACAAAATCAAAAACAAATCACCTTTGTGATTTATTTCAAAGCTGACAGATACCAATACAAATTGAATTAGTTAATAGTAATAATCCTATTTTTATAAGACTGTTCGAAGTTGGCTATAGTCCTTCATAGGCTACAACGGCTAGATAATTTTTGACAGCTTATTAGACACTATATTATTACGTACACGATCACCACCTGCAGATAACAGATTAAAACGATGTCCGATAAACAAAAATATACTTTTGACTAAAGTATCACAAGTATAACATGCGTTTAATATTATCAAAGGATTTCATTGGGTTTATTGTTAGGAACGAGCTTAGCTGAGAAAGTATATTGTTTAAATGTACATGCATTTCATGTTATCCATATGTACAAGATTCAACTTGGTTGTTACAAGAACGCAAACATATGGTAATATACATATTTTAAGATAGCGCCTCAACGAACGCAATACCAATGCTCATTTTATTGCCGCAACATAAACTTAAGGCATATAAATACGTAATACGTTTAAATACGTACGTAGCTCGCTTTTACGAGCCCCGTGCAATAAAATCTTAACAAAGACATTAAAAGAATGCCTCGTTGATTTAGTGGTTGCAAGTGCGAGCGCTGAGTGAGAGGTTCTGATTTCAATCCCTGGTAAGAGTATTAAAAGGGTTTTTTAACTTGAAATTCGTAGAAGCAGCTCGGAGGTTGAATTTGTCTTGAGTAAATGATGAATCCTTCATCCTATACTCCATGGGACGGAGAAATACAGCCTCTTATTCAAAGACCACACCGTATTGTTCATTCTTCTGAAGTTGGTGGTTCAAAGATGTCGGTCAAAACGAGGCTAAACGGTCGTTCAGCCCAAGTCACGTTTTTAGCCGAGTCTATTAATCACCGATTCATTTACATAAATTAATCTAATAGGATAAGATTAAGAATTATAATATTATTTCTAATGGATCTTATTTTGATATGGGATAGGTTAAAAGTCACAAAAATAAATCTATCTACCCACCTCTTCGGATATTGCAAACGTGACGCTAGGTTTTTTTTAAATAAAACTACCATAGTAAATATGATACTTTCACACATTATCATAGCAGGACAGAAGAATGCTTGAACTAATCTTATATTATACAATTTATTCTGAAACAACAAAGCCCCAGAATATATCGCATAGAGTATACTACGTAACATATTCAACTTGATTAAAGTATGAGAAAAAGTATATACATAACTATATCAAATATTTCATTAGGAAAACCGTTGGAACGAGGACGCAAGAAGCAGTATTAAGTGGGCGACGCGGCAAAGAAATAGATATAGGTGCCGGCAAACAGAAGCGACACTCGTGGCAAGTATAAAGCGCCTCCGTACAATACAATTTCTACCTCGGACGCCTTTGTGCTCGCGTCGTCCTTTTCAGGTCACTTCCAGTTGTAACGCGTTCAACAAATAATTGCTCGGCTGGTATTGTGTAAAAAAAACACGACCAGTTTTAATTGTGTTTTGTTCACACACCGGTCGGGTTGGAATAGATTGTGTTGGGAATAGCTCGTTTAACGGATACCGGGTGTAGTGTGGAGCTGTATTTTAGTACTGAATAAAATTTTACCTGAAGTTGGTGAGTCGCCAAATATTAGAAGAACACAAACAAGCCACGAGTTACGTTTGCTACAACGTTTTTGACAGCGAGCCTGTATGAACAGCACTATAGCATAAATCTTTTACTGTTACTTTTGCGGTTCGTGTTTATGGACAGACATACCAAAAGTGTTAGTAATGCATATAAGTAGAATGTGCTTTTTAAATTAATGAAAGGTACTTAAAATAATATAAAAAATATTTTTGTCTACAGATTAATAATATGCTTTAATATTTAGACCAATTCAGAGAGGTTTATCAATTTCACAAAAAAAATTAAAACGGTATAATACTGACTTCGTGTAAAAATGGAGTTCGAAGTTAAAAATAATTCGTCATAATATTGCATTGTTTCTTTACAATTTTGTTTTATAAACATTTATTTGTAAACTTCTTGCATTAACGTTTGTCCCGTTCTCTTTCCAAAATGTGTTTAGAATAAAATAATATAACTCTATTCTCAACACACTTTTCCAAAAACAACACAGCTCTCTACCAGTGTCGAGGTTTACAACCTTTGATCATTTTCTAAGGGAAGATTACAAAGGCTCCCACATTTTCTTATTAAAAATATACATTTTCGTAATGACGCACGACCACGGCATTGTGTTTCATTTTTATTCCAGGGAAAATTTAAATGAACACGAAAATTTTCCTTTCATTTCAGATTTCCGACAAGATTCTAAATTACATATAAATACAGTTACTTTTGTTTAAAAGTTTAAAAACGTAACATCACGCCTGTCATCCCCGAAGAGGTAGGCAGAGGAATGCAGAACACTCCCACGTTTCACCGGTTACGT
>DWFO01000203.1:0-23723 GCA_018246595.1 Mimoniades nurscia nurscia
TTCCCACGTTTCACCAATTACATTTGCGTCCCACTATGGAATAAGTGATGAGCCTATTGACATACACTGGGCCTATTTCCAGACGCCGAGCCACAACTAGAAAATCTAAATTAGAAAAAATCCAGTTATTTATACAAGTGCACTTACATGTAACTAATTAAAGAAATAGCGATGACGCTTCGTACGAGTTTTATTTGTAGTGTATTATTGTATTGTATTGTAGCTACTTATTTATGTTCTTCATAAACAATTTTTTCGCCTACAACTCAATAAAGAGAATCGGTCTAATAATTAAATGAAAGCCTGTTTAACTCATTGTTAGTAGTAACAGAAACAAGCGTAGATATACTTAGATGTAGACCGGCGGATACCGCAGACACAATTCCAAATGAATGTGTCTTCATTATTATCTGTACTAAATATAATGACCTTCGGCTTGCACCGCTCCCGGCTGTTCCCAGCGCCACTACATTATGCTACGAGTATATGGGCACTGGACATCGCGCTGCGCACTCGGACACTAGTATATGTATATATCAGATGAGAAGGTATGTCCGCGCGCACAGGTGACGGGTGGGTAAGTGGCTGAGTGACAGACTTTCGTTTGGTTATTTTAAGCCAAAATAATAATGGCTAGCAAATAACTCAGTTAAATGATGGGCTATTTGGAAGTATGAATGTGGGGAGCTTGAGACTTCAGGCGGTCGATATGTTTGGTGTTTTCATAACAAAAACAATAACTTCCTTCTTTTAATCTTTCATTTTTAAAATGGCAAGTTAACAAACAGGCCCCGCGAACCAAGTCGTACGGAAAGCCCAGTGCAGCAGCAGCAGGTTGCAAATTGATGGGTCCGATTATAAAGCGCATGAGGTGTTTACAATGTAGGCACTATGTCACAATGGCCGTGTTAATGTTACGACGTGCCCCTGCGACCGGTTGTGTTGCCGACTATGTATTTAAATTTTTGTTGGGTAGGTATTCTTTGTAATGGCATGAGCACTTTTACAGTTCGATATAAATAATTTACAAAAGGATAGTGGAAAGGCAACATGTTCTCAAATGGTGAAGAAGCAACTTCAATAATAGAGTGTACAATGTCTTCATAGGAAGGTTTCTTTAAAACAGTCCGCCTGGCACTCATTTCTAACGTCACGAAACTGTCTACTAGACAAAAAATATAATGTTCACGGTCATTCTACGTCAGATAGCTCGACGCAGGCACTATATGCTAACACCTCCAATACCTATATCTGAATAATATAGGGTATCAGTACCTATGTAAAGAGAATTTTTGTACCGCGTTGGAGCAACGTCGCGCGGACGGAGAAGTGTGACAGTCAGTATCGTTAACGTTTATATACCTGAAGAAGGGAAGCTGACTTGTACACAATACGTGGTAATAATGCATTTTCCTAAACTTTAATTGTCAATATGAGACACTCAATAGTGTCTGCTCAAATGGTATATGATATGCATATGTTAAACAAAGTCTAAAAATCTGTACTCTGCTTGTAACCTAAATAAAATTTTCAAACATGTATGTATTAGCCTCAATAATTAGTATGTATAATTAAACTCTTCTTCATCATTATTTCACGATGTAACATCCTTTTAGGTTTGTATGTATACCTACCTATTCATTAATCCAGTGTCCTGAAAAATATTACTTATTTAAGTTATTTATTCCATCTTCATTACTAACCTAAAACTAGGTAACAAAGAGCAGACTTAATGCCCTGTGACAATCTCCAGCGGTCGCCCAGGGCGACGGCGACGGCGGGAATAAGTGACAGGCACAACAAAGTTGGTGGTAATTTAAATTGACATTATGTTGATTATCATCTGAACAGTATCATTGCAGTTCTACGGTGAACAATCTGCGCAAGACGTATTTTACATGTTTTATTTGAATTCGTCACTTTTTCAAATTTTGATTCAGGTTAAGTTGGTTTAGGTGATTATTAATTTACGAGTTTCTTCTATTCCAAACACCCATACATATGCTTACGTTACATCCCTTACGGGGTAGACAGATAATAATAATAACATATCCGGGATGTAGATATTACACAAATTAAACGAAAACCTTCTACAAAATCACAAGGAAAAATTACAATGAACGATATATTACAGATAGATTGAATGTATTCGCGTGTGATGTCGCTCCGTCACCGCTTGACTCCCGGAACAGTGCGGCGGTGTCCGCACGTCGCCGTCCCACCGCTGTTCATATCGTTGTGTGATGTGATTTATATATCAGTTGCGTCGCGGTGCACGCGCGCGGCCGCAGACGCCGCGGCTCGCGAGCGCCGCCGGGGGGCTCGCCCGCGCGCTCCCATGCCATGTAAGCGGTAGTTACTGGTACTAACATCGGTGTACTGTATGCCTATGTTATATCTATATTTTCGAAATAGCCATTCAGATGTACATTACACCGTAACCGCAGAGTTTCTGTTAGCTTTTATTTGACTTTTATTTTAATCTTATTACGTTTATATTTCATTCGTAAAAGCTACAGTAGGTATGAACAAAATTATGCGCCTAATGTATTTAAATGTACACGTACCATAGATCACTCATGCAGAACATTATGTGGATTTATCACATGAAAATTATTATCTACCCGACTGTACTTAGTTCAATAAAGTACCTACAGTTCTGCATAAAAAAGCATTCAAATTTAAATGCAAAATTGCAACAGTAGTATCTGGCAGCCTTTATTTAATCAACGAAATTATTTTGTGCATTGCAATATAATCGCACGAGGTAGTCATAGTGGGCTCGATCCGCCGACGCTGGAATTGGAATATAAATTTGGGGTAAAATAACAGCATTTTCAAAAGAGCCGGCGGTTTATTTACAAAAACAGGCCCATAATTCGACTCTCGGGGTGTCCAAATGTAGGGTTATTAAATAATGGAGCGCTGCCGGCCGACTCCGTACCGCACGCCCCGCGCGCCACGCGGTGGTGCACGTTTGGGTGTTTCCGATTAACTCCCTGAGTAATACGAAAGACTTTGGAACTAACGCTTTTTATTGTTTCACTTATTGTTAGATTTCATCGTTACTCTATATAGATTGTTGGGGAATTATTTCTCGTACCAATTTGTGTACCCATTATCTTGTAAGGTGGAAGGGGAAACAATCGGTTGTTAAAATTATTTTTGGGTGCTTTCCTGTATCTGTAATAGGCGCACGAACTGCGCATACATTCTGCGCAAACGAAACATCATATTAATGAATATGATTTTGGAAATTTATTCAACGCTAGTGAAATATATTCGTTTGAAAATCAACTTCAGTATTGGGTATCAGTGTTACAATAAGTTACAAATGAGCTTCAAATCGTCATTGGCTTCTGTCTCGGCCGTTCGGTGAGTTTCATGACAGTAAGCGACCCCAAATACTGCGCTCCGAGCATACCGCACGTCTAAACATTAGGTGCACTCTAGTAAGTCGTGCGCGCAATACAATCAGCCACAGATGGACAGGAGATAGGGCGCGATGAAGGTGTATTCGAATGAGATAATTAAATTAACAGAGGTCACCTCACCTGCCTCGCTCTATCGCCTACGAACAAAGAAGGACGACAACTCATGCTCAGTGAAAATAGCTTTAAAGCTGTCGTGTAACAACAATTTTGAGCTGGTGGCAACGTTGCAAACAAAAATTTTATAACAGTGTCTAAAACGTACAATACATGCATCTGTAATAATTAAACTGTTTACTTTAGTATTGTATACATCACATAACGTACCTATATTATGGTCAATGGTCAGTTGTATCCAAAACTCATATAAGACAAATAAATTATAACTTAATGTTCCACTTAAATGTATAAATGTAATAAATTTACCTATTAAGTGTCTTAAAGAGATAATTAATGTGTTGCATTAACAAATAGGCATGTACCAAATATAGCACATTGAATATTATAAATTATGATCAAAGGGCCATTTCGCACTCACCGCTCCTCCGAATAAACAGTAACTTGTAACTTGTACAATTTAATCAATAGACTAATGACTTTTAACACGGAAGCGATTAAACTCGTATTGTGCGCACAAACAGCGACTAATTAAATCAAACGTTGGCGAATTACATTTCTAAACATTCGGCAAGGGCGCCCCGGCAGTTTCCAATTTGATAAAGGCCCATTCACAATCAATTAGTCAGCGGTTTCTTTTCTCGCATTATCAGTGTAAAAGCACACTGTACATGCGGCTTAATAATGGCGGGAGCTTTTTGCTTTTTGCCTCCGTTTTTTTACTTCTTTTTTTCATAATAGGGGTAATACAAACGTGCCGGGACTGACACCTTTGCGGACCCCACAAGAGGTTGTATAGGAATAATTTGTGGGCTAATAAAATATAATAATCCCGAATAATGGAGCGGCGATGGCCACGACGACCAATGGGTTAATGAGTTTTTTCTTAGTTACAGCGCACTTTTGCGTTCAACGGGCTTTTAATAGTTTGATACTAGCAGTGAAACAATTGAAGCGATTGGTCGAGTAGGTGCAAGCGTCACTGCTGACCAAGTGGTCCTGGGTTCGATCTCTGGGTACGGTACCAATTAAATTTTCTTACATGAAATCCCTAATTGTGACTCGGAGTCTGGATTTGTTCCCGATGACAATCCCTATTCTATACTAGGATGTAAACGTAACTGGTGAGACGTAAGAGTCTATACTCCCGTGCCTACCTCTTCGGGGATTACAGGCAGATATCATCTTACGTCTTTTAGTTCAGGGCATAGTTTACAAAACAGTAAGCTTAAGAAATCGATTTGGATGATTCTGATCATAATTTTGACTTTTCTAGGTATGATGTATGAGTAAGACTCCATGGCGATACATCAGTGATGGACGCACCGCGGCAGAATATTCCGGAATTACTAAACAATTCGCGTCGCCCGCACGTCGCGCAGCTCGTTACTCAGATTGCATCGCGTAACTATACATAATGTCATACTCAGCTCTGCTGTTCATAGATTTAAATATCCACTTATCATGACCTTGTGCGTTATGGGTACACAGCTACACTAAATGTGACGCCAAATCGTTGCAGTTACCATCAATCGTTGACGTTCAATAAGTGCGCATTTTTATTTAATGGGTGGTTTTATTTGCATTTTCAACAAACCGTCTGCAATGTATTGAAATACATATTTGCTTGTCCGTAATTATTGATATTCACGTGATGTGCAATCATTCGTAGAGTGTAATGACACAGACATTTCTTCTAACAACAATCTGTAATGTCCCGCGGCGGACGGGGGGATGTTGAAAAAATATTATTTCCGTTGAATACAAGAAATGACTTCCTCAATCAGCCAGCTAGCGCCGAGAACCAATGACAAATGACTAGCTTTCTGTTTAATATGTTAATCTCGTAGCATATGGAGCATAGAGAATTCCCGCCTCTTTTGACGCCTGTTCGAATTCGGTACCCCATTGTTAATGGTTATGATGTCTTCTTTTGTGCCAGCAACAATAGCTTTTTTGCAATATCCGTGTAAATTGCGCTCATATAGTCAATTTTACTTTTTTTCAAAAGAGCCGTTTGAATGACTGCGTGTAACTTTTGGGGTCTTTAAGGGCTCATTGATTTGTTCCGTTATTTTATTAAGTGGTTAATTTTTGTAAATACCCCTCATTACGTTGAGAGCCTCAGCTTCGATGCGTTTTGTATTACAACGTCAAAGCGTTAACTACTTTAGGTAATTTGGTAAGGATTTTGTTTCTTTTCATCGAATACATTCATGCTACTCAAGAATCTTAATCTATCTTACCTTAATCTTAATCTTATGTTATCTTATCTTAATCTTAATCTATCTTACCTCAAAGAATATATGTACTAATAAAAATATTTTTTATTGATGAATAAAATCCATTTGTTTATTTTCCATTTAGGTATGTCTGATGTTTAAATAAATAACGAAATTTTGAAATTAATTGTATTTATAACACAGCCTCCTTGCTCGAGTGGTTGCGAGAGCGACTGCTAATCGAGAGGTCCTGGGTTCAAATCCCTGGCTCTGGTCCTATTGGATTATTACCCTCGCTCCCTTCCTATTTAGATTTTCTACCCTCCTCGAAGAGATACGCACCTTTTCAGAGATGACATGTGTGATGGTACACCTATTTATAATAATGCAGTAAAATTAAATGCTTCAGTGTATGTTTACGACATTATCCTCGCTCGTACTTTACAGATGCAATGGCATTTCAAACAACGTAAGATTCGTCAATGGCAGCAAAAAAATGCACGCGCTTTAATGACAGGGCGCGGCGCAGATGGCGCGTTCAAAAATCTTTCAATTACTCCCGCCGGCCTACAATCATGGCACAACCGCCTCGACAATAACAGGCAGATATCGTTCGTGTTAGCATATCTCTTTGTCTTCGCTGTAATCAATAACCGACGCGTGTTATCATCGTAACTGGCCGTGTTATTATTGTCGACCCGATGGACCATTAGCCGTACGTTTTTCGTTTCTGCATTTCACAAGTATTGTTACAAGAACTGAGTATTTAAATGAACTTTGTAAGCGCAATCTGATGGGGGACGAGACAATCATCGATGTTTGATATTTTTCAATAAACATTTGGTATAGTTTTTTGATGTCAACAACACCATTTCTTATACGATTATGTAGGTATAAAGTATGTATGGCTATGGAAACGTTATGAAGGAAAGTCCATATCGAACATTGGACGTGTTTGGCCTAATTTGAGGATGACTACATGATACAGAAAACTTGAAAAATGGTTATTTGCGACCATTGAATTTATCAGATGTCCACATGTCGACTTATAGGTATACCTCGTGGGCGGTAGTATTCATTAAAATTCTAAAATCAAATGACCTGTATAAAGGTGAAAACTGTATTACGACAGCCTTATTAGATTCCTCTTAGAAATTATTGAGTAAACATTGACAAGGTGATTACTAGAATTTTATTACCGTATTAGTATACCTAAGTACCTACTGTAGTTATTTCCAGATATCTAGTAGTAATTTAGCCTCTCTTTATAAATATCGGACTTGTTCTCATCACTTTATTCTTATACAACTGCATGTTAACGTTGCCATTATATTATTTTCTATTATAGAACGCATGATGACTGGTGGTCGATAGTTGTTATGTATTATTGCAACTAATTCAGTCCATATATGTGTCCATATATTCTACAACATCTCTACGTATTTCTACCATAATTATTATTGCATTTTACAACTTTTTCAGACATTACAAATTATAACTTGTTCCTTTTTTAATGATGAAATATCTGTTTAAATCATTCAAACCGTTTAGCGGCAACAAATACTGTTAAATATCACCAGAGCTGCATGCTACAAAAATAGCTGATTATGTTTATGACCCGTCCGATGAGTGTCACCAACAAAGAAGGTTACTAAGGTTGTTACTGAGGTCGTATTATACATATAAGAGGTAGATTTATCTATTGCACACGCGGTAGGCAGTGAGGGACGTGCGCCACGGGTCCGAGTACTTGCAGGCCTGACGTGCTAGTGCTCATGAAGCACTGTTAGCGATACAATTGCAGGTAGCTTAGATGCACATAATCTATGCAGTAGAACTGATCGACTTTCTCGACGGAGCCGCTCGCGCGCCGGTGGACGTGTGAATAATGACGCGCATTCAATTTCCTCTTACAAATTGCCTTCATCGCGCACACATCGGCTCTCTACGTGCATGTTGCTCGAGTGTTCCATGTGCGATTGTAAATGGTTGGTGCGTAAGTCCCAGGTTCGTTCGGGTTCATTGTCTTTAGGATTCCAGAATTATGTGTTCTTTTGTAAGAACAGACATAAATAAATTAATGATAGTACATTTGGGAGACTTACGTAAGTTACGTAGAGTCACAAGTTTGTTTGTTGAAATTCATAAAACGAAACGGTAGGTATTATTAATTATTGTAAATACTCATAGTAGGTACTTTGAAATATTATTTTTGTCAATAATGGTTACTAATGTTTATTTTATAAATTCTATGTTAGCTTCAGCTGTGTATTCACATTTTCACTAAGTAACTTAAACATGACCAAATCGTTAAAATGTTTGTACGTGTTCCGCCGATAACAGTTAGTAGATACCTACATTTTTTTCATAATGAAAATATAATTTTCTTATTACTTAATTGTAATAAAATCTCCAAATTGTCATAATTATAAAATATAGGCAGCACTGAGTAAGTGCTATACCTACTGTAAATATTATTTAACCATTTATTATTGCAATGTACTCGTTGTTTAATTCATATGTCGTTAAATTACTTTTCTCGTTGCCCCTAAAATATTGGAAATCTTTAAATTTAAAATTTTTGAATTGGTTAAATTAATGTACAAAAAATATTTAGGTAGGTACTTTATGATTAAAAAATAAGAAATATTTTATATTTTAAAACATTAAAAACATTGTTTCCTAGCAATATTGATTGTGATCAAGAGCATCCAATAACGACATCGTACCGCGATCATATATGTATCTACATTGTACCAGTTTAACTCACGTATGTTTTTTGGGAAAACTAGTCGGGTCATCCCGAAAACACTCCCGAGCCTTTAACACTAAGGTATCTTATGATTAGGTAAATCTTATTTTTTGAATATAGATACATACATACATAAAACAAAAATAAGGTAGGGTAATTGACCAAAGTTACATTTATAGGGAGCATAATGAAAATACTGCCTGATACTGAATACTGAATAGATTGCCTCGTTGGTCGTGTTTGTTGCAAGTGCGTCTGCCGATCGGGAGGTCCCGGGTTCGATTCCCGGGTCGAACACTACAAAATTTTCTAATTTATATAGGTTTTCTAGTAGTGGTTCGGAGTCTGGATGTGTGCCCGATGCATGGCAATAGGCTCACCACCTATTCCACAGTGGGACGTAAACGTAACCGGTGAAACGTGGGGTGTTCTGCATTCCTCTGCCTACCTCTTCGGGGATTACAGTAAATGTATTTATTGCCTTGCTTTTTCTTGCCAGCTTATTGCGAGCAATGTAAATATGTAAGATAAGCTGTCGAATTGCTAGCTTCCTAAATAAATAAATATTAGTACACCTATCAATAACTTAAATTATGAAAATATTGTTTTTTATAAATTAAGATAATCGAATATAATTCAAAGAGGCAATCAAATTACATCGACATTTGAATGTAAATAACTGGACAGCTTCAATTTACTTGTAAACTTGTAAGGTAATCAAATGTCGTTTAGAGAGGCCACTCTGCGTGGCACCTCGAGGGTCCTTGAGAGGTCGGCGCGCGCGGACTGCAGCCAGGAGAGCGAATGCGAGCTAAGTGTTAATAATAATTTAAACGTAATTTCTTTATTATCTCTCATAATTTAATAAATCTCATAATTTAATAAATACATAATTCAATGCATACGTTAGTAGTTAAGTTAGTTTTTACATAGGTACACAGGCAGGGCAGGTACCTATATGTTTTACAACATGGAACTTTTACAAAGAACTTCTGGTTAAATAAAACAATTAGTTAATGTTTTACTATATAAATGAAATAAGTATATAGACAGATCCGCTGTTGCTTATAATAAATAACGAATACTAAAATAGATGGCACACAATGTAGATTCTGCTATAGGATTCTGAATGAAGGTGAGAAACTCAAATGTTTGAAATGATTATGTATAGGTATACATATCTACAACATGATAAAGTGAATAATTGTTTCACTGAGACACGCGGACCAGTGGGAACTAATGAAAGTAACTTGACCGTCCCTTTTGTTTAAGGAATTCTCAATTAAAATTAAACTTTGAAATCGTTTTGGTGGTAAAATATTATATTTTATTTATTTAAAAAAGCGATTGTAATTGTCTTTCTTAATAGTTCGCAAATCTCGTTTGGTAAGTAGAAATTGTTCTAACATTTGTTTATTTATCCAATTCGAAGTGTGTACACTGACCGATTAGGACATTAAATTTCTTTAAAAGACCAAGAGGCAGCTGCTGTCTGCCCCGTGAGGGAGGTTCTATTAACAGTTCTTAAAACAAATATACCATTTCTTAACATGTTTACGTATATTAACTAATTTCTTACAGTGGGATCTTTTAATAACAATAAGATATCTTTGTGCAGATAAAAACCTTTGCAAAATTATAATAATGTAGGTAAAGACTACCTAATTTAAAATCCTAGTGTTAAGTTAGTGGAAACCTCTGTCCAAAGTTCAACTGAAGACCTTTGGAGCTGCAACGAATATCTGCAGCTGCTAAACAGCAAGTATCAACATTTAGGTCATACAACGAACGTCAACAAATATACATAGGTTCCTACATACAAATGAATAAGATTTGTGCAAGCTGTTCAATATATACCTAGTGCATCCAAGTTGCAGATGGTGCTATACGAGCAGCTAAGATTTGCAACGAAATTATTTGATGTACCTACTTGTACCTATATGATCTATAAAATAATTTCTCCAATTTCTGTAATTAAGGTATTGCAAGTTGCAAAGTTATCAGGTAAAGTCATATCTAATCATGCACAAAAGTTTTGTTTTTGAATTGTATCAACACTTTGTGTTTAATAGCGCACTGTTTCAATCGGTTTCGAAGTATTCGAGCTTGCAAAAACTTTGTGTTGCGTAAAGTTGTTTTATCGAATTAGGAACGGGACGCTGCTTTGTGTTTGAATTAATCATAAATAAACAAAGGAGAATTACAATTTACAAGAGGATTAATAGCTTACCTCCATTATCAGCGTTGTTCGCCTCGAAAGTCTTGCTGGTCATGTGGAACAGGGCGTCGAGCGGCGTGTGCGGCGCCGTGGAGCCGGGCGGCGGCGCGCGGCGCGGCTCCGAGCAGCAGTCGGACGCCGACGAGGACCGCTCCGACGCCGAGTCGCAGCACTCCGCCGGTGCCATCTCCCGCGGCCTCAAGAGGCCGAGGGCGGCCAGTCGCCAGCGCTCGCCGTCCAGCAACGCGGCGCCCGCCAGGCGTTGCAATCGCTGCAATCTCTCGAAGCCCGACGCATCCCAGGGGCGCACTATACGTGGCGGCGTCCTCGGACTGTGCGACAAAATGTCCAAAATAGAAAAACTCTTCACGCCCTCGCCGCGTCTCTCCTCCACCGGCTCCGAGGCCATCTTCAACCTCTTTAGCGGCCTGAAGTAGTCTTGCGGAGACGGCGAGCGCGATGGCGCCGGCGACGGCCGACCCACACTGATATCGTCCTCGGAGCAGCTGTGCCCGGACATGGACTCCTCCTCCATCGTTCAGTTCACATCCATCACACAACAGTCACAGTGAATATCGGAGGCTGTGCTAGATCACAACGACTAACGCGGGATACGGCTGACGGGTCGACGCGCCTCGGTCAACTGACGTGGCGGGTGACAGCCCCGGGCCGGGCGGCGGCGCGAGGCGGGCCGCGCGCGCGCCCGACCAATAGGCCGGGGGCGCTACGTTACGGCTGCGCTGTGATTGGTGGACGCGGCGGCGCGAGGCGCGTCCGGTTGTCACAATCGGAGTTCCAATAAAACTTTTTAATCCGGCCCTGGATTGGGGGGCGAGATTCGTGGTGTGATTAATTTAGCTGGCGGTGGACGAGCGGCGGGGAGGGAAGATGGCGGGGCAGAGAGGGGGGAGGGGAAGGAGAGGTGGCCGTTTAATTACGGGATGAAGACGCGAGTGTAACTACGGCGCTTCATTATTTAGCGTCGATAAGAACGACGTTTGTCACCAGAGAAATTACCACTTTCCTTCATTTATAGTTCATCCGTTAATTGTCCGACCGCGGACTATTTATTAAAGAGATATTTACAGGCATCTCGCAGTTGTGTTTGTTGTTAGTGTAAGTAATTAATTTAGTTGATATGCGCCGCTAATTGAATCGTAGCGTCCATTTTAGTGTGCCTTTGATGCTCGCTGTAGGTAGACGTAAGTGGAATAGTGAGGGTAATGGCGGATAGCCATTAGGACCGGTTTGTTGGCCAACCATCGCGAATCTGAACACACAATGTAGCTATAATGTCTGCGACGATTACACGAACGTATCCATTTACCTTCTCATTAAGATATCTACCCAACTACCTACATATTTCTACCAACTACCTACATACCTATAAATTGAATGTCCGGGCATTTAAATGTCTGTGCAATGAACATTGTACATATAATTGCATAGTTTATATGTACAGTTCTTCATAAGAGGGTATAATGTTTGTAATAGCTAAGCATATAGGTACATAATTACAGTATAGTTTCGTTTTCAGAATGCAACTCTACCTAGAGACAGTGTCAAGTATCAGTATCTTCGGCTTTAGGTATAGATATGGCAGAGCTACTGCCTACTACTCAAAACTGGCTAGATATACCTGTATCAATTTATATGTACCTATCTACTTCAGTTTTCGAATTTCCGCTAAAACAATCTTTATTCTCTACTTACTGAATTTTAACAACACATCATTCGAGTGTAAGCGCTTAGTAACTACGTGAGGTAGTTTTAAAAATGTTTTGGAAACACCATCGTTATTTTAGGGTTACACAAAACGGCCTATAACGATTTTTTTACTACCACCCTTCCAAATTTAAGTCTGAGACAGATATCCGTTGGAAATAGTAAAGTTAGAGTTTTGAATAATTTTAATAGTTGAATTCCTTTAACGTATGAGTTTAACAGACCACTGAATCGCAGGTCCAGTTACTTTAGTTATCAAACGTATTTTTTTGCATTAACATAAATGAAGGGAGAGTTAACATTAATAGCATTAACATAAATCAGACAGGAGTGTAGAGCACTGCCGCGATTCACCAGTGACGTTTACGTGTCAGCGTGGATGAGGTACAGGATGAACTTATTGCTATACCTACAGAGGGCGCTAATTCAGCTCTGAACCACCTAGATGTTTCAACTAGGTATATATTACTTTAATATATATGTAATATGGTGATGGACAAACATGGAGCAGGCGCAACGTACTTATAGAACGGAGGTATAACTCTACTTCGCAAAGTCCTATAGATCTTCACGGTCTGTACTGATAACTTCAGATTACGAGCATTATGGTTTGCTTCCGTTTAAATATTATCTTAGTTATATATTTTAGATATTTTCAGAAACAAAACTGTGTATTTTGCAAGTAGTATGAAACATTGTAAAATCACTCTTCCACGAACTGTTTATCGTCAGTCACTGGGTAGTTTCGATGTCTCATCGATATAAAAATTAACAAAGTGTTTACAAGTCGGTTAAATTGGCGCGAACCGCCGCCATTTTGTAATCGTTGTTTACTTTCGGCGATCGCAGTCGGAGCTTCACGCTAGCTGGCTTCGGGCTCGGGCTCTGGCCGGGCGGCGGTGTGGAAAGTAATCCAATTTGACACTGACTTCTGTTTTTATGGACATTTATTACACCATGATGATATGCTTTTACACCGTGTCATTGTTTGTACGTTTTTGTTCATATTTAAGTTTGGAACGTATTTCCTGTTTAGTTGGGAAAACGTTAAATAAAGTAGACCTACTTCGATAAAAATCAGACTGAACGATGAGCACACCCAGCAGCGGTGGGTGCTGCCCTCCCATACGTAGAACGTCAGCAGAAAGAAGTTAATGCAAGATTTACCGAATTATAGGATGTGCTTTCGCTCGTGAACACAATTTAGGTAAGTATTGCTACAGTTTAACAAATTTTATATTTTTCAGTTGATGTTGCTACGAAGGGGTGTTTTAGTTGTATTAAACTAGAGTTTATTCTATCGTAACTTAGTCTGTCGTATTGATACTTATTTTCAATAATAGTAATAGTAAGTCAAACCAAGTACAATTAGGTACGATGTGTGCCTACGTACCTACCTACAGCCGACAAGTTTATTTTTACATGCGTAATGGACGTTGCTGATGATTACTGTATTATTATGTCAAGCAATCAAAGTAAATAGATAACCGAAACTAAAACCAATTACGAGAACCCATAATGTTCTAATGCCCGTGTTATTATTCTACGTTTCCCATTGAGCGCTACGACCGGAACTGACGCCATATTGCTCGCATTCCCGCCATCCCCAACCAATCATATTGATTTCCGGTGCGCTGCTCGCAAATCAATTTCATTGGTGGTTATTAGTATTTGTTTTGTTTTTTTTAATGTATATTTGTAGGTAAGTACTTCGATTAAACGTTGTAAGTGGATGGGCGGAATTATGATACAAAATTACATAAACACACGAACATTACATAAAGTCTAAATATCTAAATAAATAAGAGAAACCATTTGGTGATAGTAAATTCGTAAATATATTTATATTAGAAAATAAAAATGTACCTATACCTATACCTATACGTATTTATTTTATTACCTATATTATGATAATAGGTTATGTAGGTATCTACCTATTATCTACTTATGAAAGCAGTAGGTAGACCTTTTTTATTTCAAGAACAATCCCACAACATTTCAATAATTAATTAACTTGAGAATATGCTAAACTTATCTTAACTATGTAGAATTTTTGCGTTTTACATATTATGTACTGAACGAAGTAAATAATATAGCCTACTTAGCATTATATTGGAATCCCTGACGTCGAACATAGATCATGAACTTACTGGTTCAGTAACCTCAAGTGTACTACCTAGTGGGTGACTGTCAGCACATAGTCATCAGCTGTTCCACCCGCGGGGGTCACCTGGAATTGAAATCGTTGATCGTCGAGATTGAAATCGTTAAGTAGCTGCTTAATTTTATTGGAAACTGGAAAAGAGTTGAATATTATGGAACTAGCATACCTATCACCACAAATGTGCTCATAACAGGTGGGTTTTAATTTTTGAAATACAAATATCCGATATTATCTAACCTTAAACCAAACCCGTAACTGTTTTGCTGGCACGGTGAAGATCGTACCGAATTCGTTATTGTACAGTAAGTTTTAGGAGTTTATCAATGTCAAAGGAACATGTGTCCGGAGGTGCTGTAAGGGGTAGAAACAAATATTGATGTAATCCACAAGAACCTGTCAAAGTCAAAGTCACACTCATTGATTGTCGAATACTGGAGCAATAAAGATTTTCCTGTGATAATTAGGTTCAGGCAAGTCCACATAGCTACCACTAGATAATAATGCATAGGATAGCACAGTAAAGTTAACGAATGTCATATTATAAAAACAAAAGTAACTTCACTCCTGTAATCCCCGAAGAGGTAGGCAGAGGAATGTAGAACTTTTTCACGTGTCACCAGTTACTTGTCCCACGATGGAATAGGTGGTGAGCCTATTGCCACACACCGGGCATACATCCAGACTCCGAGCCACTACTAGAAAATCTAAATTAGAAATTTTTTGTAGTCGGGAATCGAACCCAGGACCTCCCGTTCGGCAGTCGCACTCGCAACCAACTCGACCAACGAGGCAGTCATGGCATATTATAATTTCATCGTTTCTGTGCGCTGTCTGTTCGTTTAATTAGGTATGTGGGTACTTGTTTATGTACACACAAAACATTGAACTACACAAACATTAAATAAGAAGGAGACTGGTGCAAGGGTGCAGCTTGAAGTCGAAAATAGCTTTTGGTGTTATCATACTGTATTTAAATACGTTGCTAATAATTATATTTGCTACCTTCTCTTAGGTTAGGTTTCTCTTTAAGACATGTGAAGTTGGCAATGTGTATTTCACCAGCGTACCAGAGTATGGCCTTAACCCTTCTCAGTCCGAGAGGAGACCCGCTTCCACGTGGTACGATAGAACGTTACGATGATGACGGGCTGATCAGACCAGATCTCCGCACACTGTCCGGCTCGCAGGACACCAAACACCTGGAAGATAGCGGTGAAGTGTAGGTACCGGGCGACGGGACGGACTGAGTCAGGGCCCTCGGCGCCGACAAACGGTCCAGGAGGAGGATGTAAGTAACTTATAATGGCCACGACTATTTTCGGTTGGAAATTATTCAGAAACAAATTCAAATATTGTGACAAAAACGTAATTGGTTTTTATTATAGGAGCTAAATTTCGTGCCAGTAAAAGCAAAAACCATTCCCCGAGCCACAAAACAAACTGTGAGTGCTTTAGAAAACCGACAGCTACCCTGTAGTTAGAGGGCTAAATATTTGTAGAAATTGTAGCCGGAAGTAGCCGAATTATGTTGCAGGGTGGCGTCATTAGGCCGAGCGGTCCCGAGCGCGGCGTGGCCGCCTCCTCGGTGCGCCCTTCGCTTTCGATACCCATTTTTGTGACGCTGCATTTAGGTGCGACTAGCGTATCATATATATAATAACAATTAATTAAATAAAATATATATTAGGTATGTCAAATGTAATATAGGTACCTATACTCAATGTAGTGTTGACTATCTACTTGACTTGATGATTTAGTATGGAATAAGTAGTGCCGTTTACAATTGTCCATGTAAATATTTCTTCTTCCTTGCTGTGTATACATCCATAAATAATCATACTATCAGTAAAAATGGAAACGCAAACGTAGTGGGAGGAACATGGGAGTGTACTACACTCCTCGTCGGGCATTATAAGCGTTATGTTGTTTTTATTGTCAGCAGTATCAAATCCGTCGTGAACAACAGGAGGTGGACCAGCCGCAGCGGTAACGCCGGCCGCGGTGATCATGACACATCTCAATTTGTGTTCGACACATAAGTCGTATAAAGCTGCGGGCGTCTCGCTGCCGATGTACGAGTAGCTCAGCACGCATTGTCTAAGAGAAATATTTTATAAAAAACATTCATGAACTCCTAATTCTTGGTTTTTATTACACTTTTAGAACACTTGAAAACGTTTATATGACGTATGGAATTACAGAGATAAAAATGTTGTACTTTCACAGTTTTATCTAAAGAGATCGGTTGGTGTAAGTATTATACATATGTTACGTTATTTTGCCGATACGAGTGTTAACAATAGCTTGTCACCCTGTCCGTACGCAATATGTTCACTGTATCTCTCTAATTCGACAAAACGTGGTGTCTCATAAAATACGAGTAACTTAAATCACATCTCGAGTAGTCTTGATGTAGGATACAAAATTACGTAGGTACTATACATCTACTTTTCATGTTAGGTACTTTAAGTGCAACCAATAGATCTGTTGTACGGCCGCCTCGACCCGTTTAGCAATCCAGACTTCAGTTGGGAGTGTAGCCTTCTAAACGGTTCTACTTAAAGTCCGTTTTAACAAAGCCTTAAGCTTTTACTTGATTTCAAAAGCAAATTAAAGAAAAATTAAATAAAAAACATGTGGGTAAGATAAATTGCTCTAACTCAAAACTGTTACTCGTCCATTGACCACACAGTGCTAAATTATATCCTAAAAAAGTTCCCTACAATCCTAAAAAACGCGTCTAAATCGCCGAGCACAAGCGCCAGCCGATTACCGGCCACACATCGCGTGAGCTGCACAAATAGAGACGTGTGGTAATGGCCGCCTTCGCAGACCTGCGGCGCCCCGCCCTGTCATTTTCTATTACGACATCATCGGTGTGCCAATGATGCCATGTCAATAAGTACGCACGTTACCAGCATAAATGGGATTATAATATTGAACGAAATTATATTAAATTCCATTTTGTAGGTACATACATACATACATAGGTACATGTACACAGTGTTTATGTTATAGGTCATAGAAGTACGGAGCGCACCTCCGGTCTGTCGGAGGGTGGGCTAGTGATGAGATAACCGGTTTTAAACCATCACCAACAGCGTGTCTCAGTCCACCGCTGGCATGGGCCTCCCGGAAAGGTTTTGTCCATAGTCCTGTTGCTCAAGCTTCTCGCTCCGCCTAGGTGTTCAGGGCATGTAGGTATGTAGGAGTGCCTAGGTGGGCTGCCCTGCGCCGCAGTTGCTTTACGAGTACATAATATATACAATGCTAGTGTCTACTTGAACACACTGTGCCTAACCTAATATATCCACCAGTGCCCGTCGCAGGCGGGCGCCGAGCCCGCCGCGCCGACGACGTGGCTCATCACTGCCATTGTAGCGCTGCAGATGGCACCGCGCCGGGGCCACCAGCGTTTTAGATCATTTTTGAATACTTTTTGTGATATACAATCTTGTTAGTGATATACAAAAATGTCATATTTTAAAAAGCGGCTTGTCCTTGCGGGGTGGTGGAACATGTGTAGCAACAAAGCAATGGCTCGGAGCACACTTTCAAATAAAACGGACACCAGCTGCGACACAAAGTGGGCTGACGTACGCTAATGCTCTTTTCTATTCCTACACATCTATTAGTAACAGTCCTTACTAGTATTCTTAGCAATAACGAAGTTAGCTGATTGCAAAAGCCGCCTGTTACTGCATCACTTCAACTGCAAAAGCCGGAAGTCTATCAAAATATTGCGTCGTTTAAAGTGTCTGGATTCAGAAAGGACGTGAGTGTGTCCACGAAATTCATGGTCACCTTGGCCGAGGACAATGCTCGCCGGTTTAATTATGTGTGACCGATGTAGTCTACTTTATTTAGTGTCGCTATTCACTCGCCTGATAGATAGACGATGGACTCCATGGGACCGAGCGGATCGTGACGTATGAGTTAATGGAGGAGACAGGTACCGGTGACGGCGACAACGCGAGGGTACTGGTTGTAGTAGAGTGGGTATTAGGAAATAATTGGTAAATATTTACTCGTCATGTTGCTAACCATGTGTGTGATTAAATTATGAACCGGACTAATTTGGAAATGTTTATCGGTTCGAGACAGCCGAACTGGTGCGTTGGAAATAAACTCGTAGCGTAACATTACACGTATCTTTTGTACGACAGAAAGTGCGCGTTTTTGCGTTTGGTATATGTATAACTACATATGTGGAAAAATGTACACATGTGTTTATTAATTAAATTTTGCATGTGTTCATCTAGGTAGTAGCTAGCCTTCGGTGGCCGTCTATGGCCAAATAAACTGTTTGTCCATGTAGATACATTTGGCGTGAAAGTCAAAAAAAGACACGTATAAGTTTTTTGAAAAGCATCTTCAATCCTTTTAAAACATTCTTCGAGTGTTACAAACGATACAATTGCTATTGATCGATCATTTATACAGTTCACTGTCGACACCTCGGCATTAGTTAACGTATTATAATATAATACAATATACAAATCCACTCACACAAATAAGGTGTATACGTTGCTGGTTATTTCATAATACATGCAAAACATTTGGATCAAAACCAGTAATCGATGTTGTCCATAGCGGAGTTTTCACTTTTAAGTCTATAAAGAAAGCCGTTCGTTATAAAGGTATCCGATTCTTTTGTGCACCTAAAAGAGTCATAATGTGACACCCGTGATGACAGATGACCGACTTGGTACCGATATCACTTACTATTAATAAATTATGTCACTCCAAAATAACTCCTATCCCTTGCGCAACAGAGTTGGTCGACGATTGGCAACTTAATGTTTGCTTACAAAAAAAGGGGTTTTATAATGGATCTTAAATACGGAGGCGCTAAAAGGTGGTCTTTTGAAAGTACATATTGATTTTATTCTGCACGACAAGGCAATGTTGATTTTATAAAGATGTAGGTTCGACTGTACCATTGAGTATTAGCATTAGCACACGGATTCCGAGCTGAGGACTTAAGAGTATACACATTTCATATTTGCGTTCTACCTGTTTATAACAACAGGGTGACAGACTTTGGTGATTCATTGGTTTGTTTTGGTGTTAGCGCGAGGGATATGTTGACGCTGAATCCTTGATACACGCGAGCCTATAACATAACAGGCGGATGTTTCGAATGTGTAAGTTAACATGGTATAAGGCTCGAAATATATTGCTAATTAATTTTTAATGGTAACGACCACGATGGATTATTTTATAGAAATGTGCTGTTTCGACAGTAGCTAATAGTTAGACCAACTTACGTAAATACTACCACCTCAAACTACAATCTACTCCTCAAACTACTCCTAATTAAAGTCCAGCATGAGTCCAAAATTATATGCGTACAATGGGCACCATCCCACGTTGGTCTAAGTGGTAATAAAGAAGTGGATATACCTACTAGTTAAACGAGCTACAGTTGGTGGTATAGACGTGAGTATGGTCCCATCGTTTGATAATTACATAAGTGCAGTAAAAAGTCATTGCTATAAGTTATGGAAATAATATTTTTGTTGAAAGATCGAAAGAAAAAGGTTTTGGTATCGTGCGATCCAGCCCTAATAACCTAAATATCTTTGATTTAACAATAAGGCTTTGAGCACTCGCGAGCTCGTTGTAATGACGCGCCTGCGATCGGGGCACATTCCATGCAACAAGCTGTCCGATTTAATGGGTAAAACCGCGTCTCCCAACTGCCCGAGCTGTACCTAATATTAATTTGGGGCTATATTCATGCGGATAGATACAAATTATTCTTGGCGACCCCCTATCTGATGCAGTTAGAGAATTATTAAAATTACTGTAAGTGTAGGAAATAACTAATATTAGTTGACGTATTACAATGTAATTGCTTTGACGGCAAAACCTTTCATAAAAGAAAAAAAACTACAATATTTTTTATTAAATAAGGATGGAAATCATTAGCTCTTTTCTGCATGCACATGGACCTTTATTCCATATTGGATAGGGTATTAAGTTTACTCTGCCACATTGTTCCATGTGTGATTACTGGCCAATTCGAACAGAATTTTCAAAACAAGAAACTGAAGAAACGTGGAGTTATCTGATGCGTCCTAAATGAAGTACCTACCTACAGAAAACTTTGAATATTGCTACTCACTATTACCTACCCATATCAACCTTACATATCAACCTTAAATGTACAACATTACTATAACAATCGCAAGGTATACCTATATTGTTTAAATTTTTGCCTCTTACAACACTGCCTCGTTGGTCGTGTTGGTTGCAATTGCAATTGCGACTACCAATCGAGAGGTCCTGGGTTCAATTCCCGGGTCGGACAATACAAAACTTTTGTAATTTAGGTTTTCTAGTAGTGGCTTGGAGTCTGGATATGTACCCGGTGGATGGCAATAGTCTCACCACCTATTCCATAGTGGGGCGTAAACGTAACTGGTGAAACGTGGGAGTGTTCTACATTCCTCTGCCTACCACTTCGGGGATTACAAGCGTGATGTTACGTAAAAACATTTTAAACATCCTGAATTTTTTATATTTAATTTTGAGGTCTTTTTCAGTTACTTTTCTAATATACTAATAGTCTTAAATTCTTTACATTCTATCTCTTTAGATTCTATCTACGTTATTAATTAAAAATACGAACTATACGATAGTTACATAGGGTAGTGTGATTATTGCGACTCCGTTATCATAAGTGTTTGTACTCGTAACTTTGACATATCAGCATTGAATTAATGCTTTAAGTATAAACCTACTAGATAATTCAGTCCTGAAATGATTGATTGAATCTTTTGCATTGCACTGGCTATTTAATATTTTGTATTTGTATTCGCATACATCCCACTGTTGTGTTCTGGTAATGAGCGGAACGGTCCATGCCGCTGATGCAGACTCATTTCAGGGTTAAACGCCACTCCCGGGGCTCTTAAAATGTTGCTACAATAGTAAGATGTGATAAATTTGCTTACATATATGTAACTATATTAAGCGGTACATGCTAAAAGTTTTATCTCTTTCGGTTGGTGCAATAAATAAGTACCTATAAAGTTGTTTCACTTCGTGCCTACATTCTTAATATGTAGGTAATTATTATTGTCTTATTAAAAAATGTTCAGTTACATTCTAGATGAAGTTAGCAATGACTAGATACAGCCACAGACAGCAGGATTTATTTAAAATGAAGATAAATGATCTGATGACGATGATTATGCCTGTAATCGTAATGTCGTAGGTACACTGCCACGTTACATAGTTACGTTTAAGTCTTACTATGGAATAGGTGGTCAGCCTATTGCCAAATACCGGGCACAAATCCAGATTCCGAGCCACTACTAGAATATCTAAGTTAGAATAATCCATTACAGTCCGACCCGGGATTTAACCCCAGGACCTCTTGATCGCTGTTGCGCTGGCGACCAACACGACCAACGAGGCAGTCAAGTCCAGTAATGTGACAGTATCCCTATTACTGTTCTTAAGTTCCACTCCGAGGATTCTGACTTTTATACATGTTTCTCCAGACTGTTAATGCCCCAGAAATATCAATCAACATACCGAAATATACTGCTTGTGTTATGTGAAGTGAAGACGCAACCCAATAAAATTCTGCCACTACTAC
Source organism: Mimoniades nurscia nurscia (assembly GCA_018246595.1). Lineage (NCBI taxonomy): Eukaryota > Metazoa > Arthropoda > Insecta > Lepidoptera > Hesperiidae > Mimoniades > Mimoniades nurscia. The sequence continues at coordinate 22,242 of DWFO01000203.1, forward strand.
TATTATTATAAGGAACATGCCATTTACACAACGGTACTGGTTTCCAAGTACTCGAAGGCAACCAACATTACTCACCCCTTCCACCATTATGGTCCTGTTCTAGGGGGGTCTGTTAAAGCTTATCGTTAAATAGATAAAATAGATAACATTATAAATGTAGTAGACTGGTCAAATATGATATTGAAGGGTCCCAGTGAGTGCTGTTTTACAGGCGGCTGGAGCGATTAGCGGTGGCTGTGTCGCTCTCATTACCGCGGGCCCTAATTGCGCACTGTACATCTCAAACGCGCCGCGCGCTTTCATCTCGCCGCCGCGCCGCGCGCACGTTGCCGGCGGAGCGCGGTTACATCCGAGGTTATACATATTCGTAATATGAGTCTATGTATTTTTATTTGTATCTATTTTTATATTCTATGTTAGGTCCGTAAGGAATGAGATAATTAGCACTCGGTGCTCTCTGCCTTCATCATAACAGACCTGACGTGATTAATTTTTAATGAAATTTACAATTTTTCATAAAAATGTAAGGCAGGCTTCACTACTAGACAGTGAGTAAAAGCTTTGTATAATAATAAATAAGTATTATTAAATAGTCGTACACAGTAGAGATTGATTCGAAATAAGCTATTCAGTTGTGTATATTTTAAAAATCATGTAGTAAACTGTAGTACAGTAATTTTAAAGCACGTTAGAGTAACGACATACTAAAAAGCATAAAAGAACAGTGCAATTTCTTCATTATTTCAATTGTCATCACAATGATGTAGTCATGTCGGTCACATTTCGGATCCGTTCCCGCTGTCGCGTCACACTGTCTGCACGGTGCGTTCGTACAAGTATTATAATGTAGCCGAGTAGGAGAGGTTCGTACCGAGGTGTACAGTTAAATTCAAGCATTGGGAACGATGGGCAGGTTCCGACACCGACGCACAGGGTTTCTTTAAGCGCACACGTAACTTGGCCGCGCGATAATTGTCTTTATTCATTTATTACTCTCATATAAGTTGAAAGGTGATCTTAATGGCGGTCTATCAGCGCGCCCGCACTTGTGTCACCACGGTTTTGTATTTTAACAAGGATGTCATTATTTTTGAAATGATTACATTATATGTGCACATCTATTGAGCCGTTTTCATATAAATGATATCGAATTTAGCAAGGCAAGCATTCAGGAATTAAATTTAGGTACGGTAGCTAAATGCAATTTTTCTATCAGAAATTGTGTATTGTAAGCGGCACGATGAGTAGAGTGGCCTTTTATATTAAAATTGGATACACAATTTATTAATTTATATGATCCATAAAAATAGAGAAATAAAAATGAACGCGGGAAGTTCATCAATTCTAACACAATTAAAAATTCGATGTTGTAGTGGGTTAGGTATTTGAAATAAGTAACTAGAGTAAAGTAAAGTAAAGTAACTTCACGCCTGTAATCCCCGAAGAGGTAGGCAGAGGAATGTAGAACATTCCCACGTTTCA
>DWFO01000204.1:0-23703 GCA_018246595.1 Mimoniades nurscia nurscia
CGATTCCCGGGTCGGACACTACTAATTTTTCTAATTTAGATTTTCTAGTAGTGGCTCGGAGTCTAGATAAGTGCCCGGTATATGGCAATAGGCTCACCCCCTATTCCATCGTGGGACTTAAAAGTAACTGGTGAAACTTGGGAATGTTCTACATTCCTCTGCCTACCTCTACGGGGATTACAGGCGTGAAGTTACTTTTATATATATATATATATATATATATATATATATATATATATATATTGTTTTCTCATTGTACGATTTACCTTGTCTGCCTACATTGTTGGATGGCTCTGAGCACAATCCTGACGTGCCATCTATATAAGTGATATTTGGATTGGTGTATAAATAAAAAACTCATAAAATTCATTATATTTATGCGTCAGAGCAAAGAAATTTAATATAATACTTGTGGTTTTACACAAAACATAAAGAAAAATCGATTACACAATCGATAAAATTAGAGAGAAGCCACTTACAGGATAAGTAACGACTCCTTTCAAACTTTAAATTGGTTTTCTGAATACAACTTTCCGAACATACATATATCATGTCGTGACTTGGAAGGTTAAAGGTTGTTAATAGGTAAAAGATCAACATTCTTGCTCAATTTATCTCAAGTAATTTTCTCGGGCAATTATGTTGACAATATAGAATTTAAACCTATCTTTGGAAAATATGAAATTGAATGTATGTATGCACGATTTTATGATGAATAAACTCAATTAACGTTTCAAATACTAAATTATAAATACATTGAACATACAAGTATATAATGAGCTATATGCAAGGATTTGAAGCTACATGAATTAATACACTCATTGAACAAGATCTTAACACAATATCTTTTACATATCAATGACACCAAGAAGAGTGTCATCTACGGATTATTCGAAAACCGTCGAGATATTACAGCGTTCATTTCGCGAGTCTAACTTTTGCTACCGCATTCATGGATAAATGACGGTAGCGGTTATTTCACTCGATTAGCGTCAAATGGGCTGGTTAGACCGTAGATATTTTACGCAAGAACTCGCAGCGTTTTATCGAAACATGTGGAAAGTGATAATGTGTGCTAGGTACCTTTTAATTGCGCATGGCTACAACAGTTGATATATATATTTGAAATAGGCAATAAAAAATTGACAATTGGAAATGGCATAATAGAAATAACACAGTGACGTTTTTCCTAGCGTGGATGATTTTGAGTTTATTTTTTTAATTTACGATAGGCTTGCGTTTGACTGCTACCACACAAAATAAAAAGCGAGGTGCAGTGTACAATGTAGCACGTTTGCCTAGGAAGTGTCTAGTCACTCTTGTCTTTAATAATTCCAGGGCATACCAATCGAGAAATATAGATACGGTCAGGGAATTTCACTCTTTTGCAATCTGTAGTAGACACAATTTAGCGAACCGTTTTGCCCTGTTCACAGGAATGTCTATGAGATGTGGGCGATACCCTACCGTACCTACGTCTGATATCCACTGGTAGAATCGAAAAGGTTTAACTAATTTATGGAACTCTTGTGCGCAGTCTCCAAAATCGTAGTTCAATAGTAATGTCTCTTGGGATACATTTTTAAAACGTGCGCACAATTTGATTAAAACAAAATTAACGCAATGATAATAAACAATCCGATAAAGGAGACAAACACGAGTAAAAATATTACATAGATAATATAAAAAAACGCACTTGTTGTGGAAATGTTTCAAAACGAACCAAATCAAAGATCGTTGTTCGAGTCCAATAATGAACTTTAATAATTTGAAGCTCAATGACCAGCGAGCTACTATTTTCCAAATTTATTGCAATCATTTAAACTTCGAATCTAATTTTAATGTAGGTAGGGTATAAGTTGAAACTTTCTCAATTATAAAGGTTGCCAAGTTTGTCTGAATCTTATTTATGGATGCTTTTGTCTTTTGTTAATTTTTAAGCCGTATAAAGTTTTTTTTTTATGTTCAGCAAATATGTATTGTACCGAATTTGGCGTCAAGTATTGCACGAAAAGGATACTTCTTACCTAAGTGGCAGCATGGTTGTATCTAGCTTAGAATATGTAGTATTTCAAAAGTTGTACCTCTCTTCAAAACTGTTGTATTAAAACGAAGAATTGGATTTTTAAATTAAAGGGCTATATATAATAACCTCAGATATTTATAATACCAAGGGGGTATCTGTTTGACTTGGAATGTCTATGAAATTAGAAAGGAGCTATTCATAAATCGGATTAACGATTTAATTTAGGCACTAGTAAATTAAAACGAGCAGTGTCATAACAATTGTGTGACTCAAATCTCGCTCCTTTAACAACTTTATTGCGATTACAGAATGTAAGGACTTAGTATGAACTTTGATTGCCTTGTTGGTGGAGTGGTTGAAGCGCTACAAATTCAAATTCAAATTCAAATATCATTTATTCAAAATTGGTTTATTACAACACTTTTAGTACGACAAGATGAAACTACCACCGCTTCGGAAAATGCCTCGCTATGGAGAAGAAGCGGCGAAAGAAAAGCCCATAGGTGTGCTTCTGCATCTTTTTTAAAATAAGCACTTATGTTAAGATATACTCGTAGATTATAATTTTATTTATATATTTTTTATTTTCCTGCATGTAATCTGCAATTGAGTAATAGGCTTTTTGACATAATCGAAGCTTAACGAATTTCTTGAATTTACAAACTGAAAAACTTAACACGTGGTTGGATTTTTGTAACATACAATTACAGGTTTTTAGTTTTTCTCTGTTAATTTTTGATACATAATTTTACTCCTGCATCAACTTTAGGAATTGAAACTTACTTCTAAATTAAATATGACAATAATTATAAATCAATCATTTTATGCGGTGATTCATAATAGCAATTTTTTCGGTTAATTCGACACAGTACATATCTTATGAATATTTTAAGAGAAACAATATCTACGCTGCATTAACTAGATATTCTTAGCCTAATATCAACCATCTACTCGTAAGTGGTAGACAACTGTTGAGAACTGCTAACTGGCGAACTCTCAAAAGGCCAAATTGCTCTTATTAGTTGTCGCCTTTGAAAGTCGACTCAGGGATAGTTGTGGAGGAGTTACGGACACTCATAATAATTTTGTAGGTTTTTTAAATGTTAACATATTGATTATTATCGACAGCCTCGTTGGTTGTTTTGGTTGTAAGCGCGACTGCCGATCAAGAAGTCCTGAGTTCAAATCCCCGTTTGGGCACTATTAAATTTTTCTTAGCTACATTTTATAGTAGTGACTTGGAGTTTGGATATATGTCCGGTGTATAGCAATAGATTTACCACATATTCCGTAGTGAGACGTAATCGTAATTGGTAAAACGCGGGAGTGTACTATATTCTTCTGCCTACCTCCTCGGAGGTATTACAGACGAGATGTTAAGTAATATATTGTTTAATGATACGTAATCAAATGAATCATGTTTGTAGCTATTTACCGTCGTAAATGAAAGCAATGGAACAAAGCTATTAAAACGATTTTATAGCGATGAGAAGGTTACGATTATTAAGACTTACAAACGCTTTACCTAAATTCCGAAAATACATTTTTTTAATTTTATATATTTTTTATTGAAATTAAAATGCCTTATTTTTTATTATTGCATTATTATAATAAAAAGAGCCATTTTATATTATTAAATACCTCAAAGTTGTCAATATAAGTAACTAGAAAGGCTTACATATCTTGAAAACTATTACTAGTAAGTGTAGATACGAGATATGGAATTATTTGAAAGTGATTTCGAGAAACTAATTTAAAGTTTCAAGGGCCGCATTATTTATTCGCGTTCTAGAAGCTTTCTCTAGTAATTTCCATCGAGTACATGACTGCTCATCCCGTTTAATTTTGTGTATCCAAGCTCAAGTTTAAATTAACTAGCAATTTGCCTTTGCCTCTGAGAACATTCAAGATAAGTTTCAGTGACTTTGTATGGAAGGTACTCGTATATTTGAGAACACACGTTAGATACTTGAAACAAAGTGTTTGTTTTAGAAAATTCGACATCTTTATCTACTGTCTCGTTGGTCTTTTTGGTAGCACGTGCGATTGCCGATAGGGAGGTCCTGGGTTCGAGTTCCGGGTCAGGCACTATTAAATTTTTCTAATTTAGATTTTCTAGTAATGACTTGAAGCGTGGATATGTGCCCGGTGTATGGAAATAGGCTCACCGCCTATTCTATAGTGGGACGTAATCGTAACTGGTCAAACGTAGGGGTGTTCTACATTCTTCTGCTTACCTCTTCGGGGATTATAGGCGTGATGTTACGTTTTTTATATACAACAAAATATTACAATAACTGTCATTTTTGATGTTTATAATACTTTTTTGGAATATGTTATAGGTTGTTTTCTAATAATATGCTAAATAAGCCTTTGCCAAAATAATTTTCAAAGAAGATGTGCTTTATTAGAAGATCTAAAGTACAAATGCATGTATGTATGTATGTATTTATAACATGTAATTCAATTATATATTTGTAACATTATATTTCCTATAGTGCCACTTATTAATTATTTCGTAAAGAGAGTAACAAAATACATTCAAATATATTAAATATTCTCTAAGATCCTTTTGCGGAGAGTCCTGAAAATGTCAAACGGGGTTTGGGGTGGGATGACCTGTCGCATGTACTTGAACTCTGTGACATTATTTCAAAGTAGATCCATCTTTTTGTAGGAATAATGAACAAATTCTTATTCGCTGAATATCTGGCACTGTATTACCATTGATAGTGTCTCCATTAAAAACCTTCCTGTGATCCACTTATGGATTCGTCATCTTTAAGGTTAACGTATATAGAATAGCTCAGTGACAAACGTAAAATATTTTATGATTCACTCTAAAAACTAATAAAGAAGAGTAAAGTATAGGTAGAATGAAAAAGAAATGTAAATTTAAAGATCAGTATCAACTTCTAATATTCAACTATCACTTCTGAGAAGATAATGGATAGGCTATAGGTTAGGTAGGTTTGACGGTGGGGTGTGGTGGTGAATTTTTTAAGACAGCAGTCTCTGCGAGCTAAATAAGTGAAATTTTTGATGATATTTTTAAGAAAATTGAGTAAAGACATTTAAGTGAGAATTTCATGATAACTTGTCATGTATTAACTTTGTAACTTTGCAATACATATTAATAAAAGGTGACTAATTAGGATTTTAGCCTTTGCATAGCTATTAAGTTACCGAAAAGCGATTATTTCGATGAGAATAACTAATTAACAATTTTATTGACGAATATAACATTAATACTCGAAATGCTTTGCAGTAATAAAATAGTCGAGAGAATTATGAAGTACCATCCATAACTCAAGTTAACAATGGATATTCTAGTCGTAACATGAATTAGTGAGCAAATATACATATAGTGAGAGAACAAAATATTATGTCTGTCGTTTATCCGAAACGTAGTACCGACAGAAGACAAATAGTGGCAAGGAAAATATAAACGCAAACACTATATGTAATTCGGTAATCTATTTCGTAGAAGGCGAAGGGCGTGCTCGTATTTTCCGTAAAGAGATCACATATAAATAAATACACAACGTTATTTTAATAGCAATAATATTGACATTAAAACGATAATCTTTTGTCGCAAAATAATAAAAGTATAGATAATGTCAATCATGATGGATTTTGTTTCACTTGGAAACCAAATTATTGCGATCATCACGGCAGACTTATATTATACCTAGACAGACATATATTATACCTACTCATATTAGAAATGTGAATGTAAATTTGTTTGATATGCTTTCACGCGAAAAGTTCTTAATCGATCATCATAAAACTTTGTACACATATTCTTGGATATACCATAGGATACCTTTTAAGAAAAAAAAAATACTTTTATGATAGACAAAAAAATTATTTGTCAAAAAATCTCAAAATCTAGCTTTTTCAATGCCATCTACATAGCATTCTAGTAATCAAGTTAAAGTTAGAATTACTTAACAATTATAGTAGAAGTTAGAAGTAATGATGTTAAAATTAGATATCCACGCGGGCGAAGCCGTGGGCACAGCTAGTACACTATAAATCTATTAATATTATAATATTTAGGTATATAATTACTTCAGATGATATTGTTAGGAAGATACTATGCCATTAAAGAATCGTATTTGATTCCAATATTGTTTATTAATATAAAAAAATTACAAATAATAAACACATTTCTGCATTTGAAAGTTTTCTGTTTGATTCCAAAATCTGAATACAGACGACCATTTGCAAATACAACATGGCTTAAAGTAATTTTATTCGTCAACGTACCAATAGCAGACGGGATCCCCGCTGCGAGACGCTCCTAAAGGGGTGGTTCGAGCTAGTGTAGTAATTAAATTTCAATTTTAAGCTTTATGCTTTTCAGCGATAAGAGGATTTTGATTCGCCTGTGCCATTTTTACGATATATTCACATCTGGTGGCCATTGCATAAAAACGGGGTGCCGTGCCCGTCGCGCTTTGAATTACGATGTCAATGTAAACAAGATCAGTGAAAATATTTTTCATGTGAGTTACGCAAATGGCAGTCGCTCCATCATTTCGCTCCATCTCTGTTTTACATGCTAACATTTATTTAATTTCATTGTTTTGATGTTATTTGAGGGGCAATGAATATTTAGTCTATTCTATTGTTACCAGCCATTCTTTGGTTTTTTCGGAATTATTTTTTGCGAAACAAACTTATGAATAACATACTCTATAGTCTATAAGTATGCTTATAGTGCTTCTATAAGCATACCTCGAATATTTTTATTCTTTTTAGTAATACCTTCACTTTTAGAATAGTTTCATTGCTGTCTGGGCAAACCGTTATGTAATTCTAGAAAAATAAAGGCTCTGAAATATTTCTGTTCTCGTTCCGAAAGACGATCCATGTCCAACAGTGAATTTTAATAGCTGTAAGGAAATAAATCCGTTGGTTAACGATTCAATTTAATAGAGAATATTAATGAACAATAAGCATGGGTCTGAAGTTAATTTTATTTGCTTTACTTAACTTTGCTCTGTTCATAAATCTGTTACTTACATCATGTGTTTAATTTCAATCAATACATTCAATTTATCGCGTTCAAAGGGATCAGTAGTGTGATCAAATTAAATCAACGCTGTTGCCCCTCAGGGTTCGTAACTCAAGCGACGTTCCATTAACCCGTGACAACAATCATCTATATTTTCACGAATTTGTTCGTGTATAAAAAAAACGATATTTCCAACGGACATGCCAATTTTGCAATAATATTCAATTCGTAATACAAACGAATCATCAGCATCAGAAAATGCCCATGAAAATTTATTTTTTCGTAATTTACAAATTTCACCAATATTTTTGTCATCTGCAATTTTCATTTCAGCTACAAAGATTTGTTTATTACAAATATCGATAGCTATTGATCACATTAAAAATATTTTAATATGTTCTAATTTTCAATAAATTTCGTCGTGATTAAGTAAATATTAACCTAACACCAATAGGTACTGAAACCAACAAGAAAACGGAAAGATATACTCGTATGTACGAGTATAATGATTATTACTAAGGTAAGGTTGATGAAAGTAGGGGCAGAGGTAGGGCGTCCACTCGGTGGCTAGATCAAATATAAGTGACCATCAGTTCCAAAATGTAATGACCATCTAACGAGACCAGATTAGAACATTTCAGACTGTACTGAACTACAGTACCGTAAATTCACTCATAAACATACGATAAAGAATAAGAAAACAAGGGATACACACATTTAAAAATAAAAATACACATTTAAAGACATATTTATGAAATAGAGTTTTTAGATCAAATTATACAGGAAGAACTATGATTTGAATTTTATCATTTTTATAAAATTGACAACAGCGTAAATGTATCCCATTTCACCTAAAAAATCTATATTCACTTTTCATCTATACCAAGTTATAAAAGTTTTGTACAGGCGTTTTTGATTCGATTTTTAATTGGTTATTTAGTACCTACCCTCCGTCGTAAATTAGAAAACACTCGAGCCCTAAGAGTGCGTAACAGGGTGCGTTCCATTAGCCCTATTTCGTTCGACGTTTTCGATATGTTCACGGCGAAATTTAAATAATTATTTTCAGGATATTATCGAAAGCTATTATTTGAGCTATCTCAAATTTTGTAGTAATTATCATAATTAAAATGATACTTTAATATGGTCAACGTGTCATTCGTTCAAATATGTAAGTATGTTTTTCATTCATAAATACATAGTACACATTTGTGCATTGCGCATTAAAGTTAATAATAATAAGATATTTTATAAATGAATAGATACAGTTACGTTAATTTTTATTGTAATTAGAAATTTAACTAAATGTAAAGGTATTTTGGGACAGAAATGACGCATTACCCATCCTGGCTGGCATTAATTCATGCAGGTGCTGATCGCGCCTGACGTTGCGTAACTACACAGGTTGTTTGCAGTTTAAAACTGCCTGTGGGTTACAAGGTCTTCAGCTTTAGCCGGAAAATGATTGCATGCGAAACAAAAGTTTGCTTATACAGAAATAATCCATTTAAGAAAAAACTTACTGTTTTCAGATTGAAAAGATATTTTATTTACAAATTATTTGAATTGAAATATGAGTCGTTTTAAACTTTTTAGGGCAGATCCTGTTCTTTCCCCAGATTTGCGAGGAATCTCGTTTACTATATTGAAACGATAATGGTTTGCCGCTATGTTAAGTTAGACGTTGGACGCCTGAAGTTTGATTATATCATTACTAAATTTTTTGCGTTATATTTTTACTACCTATATTAATATGGGATTGAAGTGGTGGTGTGGACAGAAAAACGGCCAATATATCTTGTCAAATACGACTTCGGGAGATTATTCTGTTTATGTTACGGGACGTTAGAAAACTCATGAATTTTGATTAACATTTCCAAGTTGTATAAAAACTATGCAGATTTAATAAATGAAATAGGAAGTGTGCAAAATCAATCGATGATTAACACGCGCGATTACGGTAATTATTACTCTCATTATAACATACAATTTTACTCGTACATACTCGTGTTCATATTATCGTCCAAATATAATCCCTCCCCTTGGCGAACGCCATGCCGGAAATGTCAAATAGGTGTCACAAAGGATGATCTGTTTAGCTGTATTAAAACGGACCACATAAGCCTGTAATAGCGGTCTGCTGTGTATGAGGTAGGTAACATAATTAACAGTTGGTCAGGTATATTTATGAATGGCTTTACGACTGGGGTGACTGGATCATTCGGGTCGGGTTTTAAAATTAAACGTTAACTCTTAAATGCACCAAGATTGTAATAGATGAAATTTACTACGTAAAAGAAACAATTATTCATCGCGTGAAATTTCACAGAATGCTTTTTTTATATAGCAATAGGACTGGACTGCTATCCTATCTGCGGGAAAGCGAGTTGCAGCCTAGGATGTGGCACGCTTGCCTAGGAAGTACCAGATCACTCTTGTCTTGCATGATTTCAGGTGATACGAATCGGGAAAACAGATCTCAACAGGGAATTCTCCTCTTTAGCAGTCTGTTGCAGCAGAAGTATTTTTCTTGACACTGTCATTATCCCTGTTAATCTCCAAATATGCAATGGGCCAGAATGGCAGATTTACGGCTTTATTACTTTTCATTCTAACAGTTGACTGGTATCTTACATTGGAAATACAAAACGGTTTATGAAGGGTCTCTTCTACAGCAAAAGTGCAAAAGACGTTATTAATATTTCATATTTGGATGGATTTAAACTTTTTACCACACAAATGGATTTAAACTTTTTAACATTATTATAGCAAATCTTTGAAAAAAACCTATAATAAAGTAAATGAGTATTCAAATGATGAATATGCTTGGTGTCATGTAACTCTAGCTCCACAATAAATCAGCTCATATTGTGATATTCTCATATTAATGCTTATTTTATAAGTTGCACAAGCGTAACTATGGAGTTTCTTTCGCCGCTTCTTCTCCATAGCGAGGCATTTTTCCAGGCGGTCGTAGTTTGATTTTGACATACAAAAAGTGTTCTAAGGAACCAACTATGAATAAATGGCATTGGAATTTGAATTTGATGATTATACTGATAATTGGCTTAGAGTAAAAACCGACCACGCCATAAAATTCTTTATTTGTTTATGAGTTTAATAATGATAACACTATATATAACTACGAGTATATGACAATATTATTCACATGGATTTGATATAATTGCAAATTTTTAGCTTATTAGGTTAGTTATTGTGTTATTCCGTAATCAATTAAGTAAAATCATTAGGTTCTTCTTCTTCCAATGCCAAGTAGTGAAGGTCGCAATCACTTGTTGGTATCTGTCACTATCCATTATGATGTGAAATAGATCTGATGCACTCGCAATATTTGTTCACTCTGGGATATTACTGAGCCAAGATTTCCTGTTTCGTCCAACTCGCCTTTTGCTAGTCTCCTTCCCCATCAAAATGATAGGTTAGGTTATTCAAACTAATGCATACTTTACATAGCAAAACTAAATAAACATGCTTTGTTTTAAAAGTCCGTCTCATTACAGTGAAAGTGAATAATTAGTATAAATGTAAAATTATTTCAATTCTAAATTCATGAATTTTTATTTGTATCTAATAGTCACAAGTGTGCTGTCAAATAGAATTGTTGTCCATTGCTCTAGTCTACTACTTTTCGACAACGCCATGCTCGTCATCTTAAAATTGGAAAAGCTGGTTTAATTCCAAGTATAAAATTCCCTATCATCTTTCGAATTACCTCAATATTAGTTCCACATGGTGCAGTGTCATAACTGAAAATTAGCAGAAATTGCGCTTTGTAAAATTTGTTTCAGTATATAATGCGAGGTACGATCCTCCATAACCTTCGGTAAAAGTCGCGCACTTCGGACATGAAGACGATCGAGTACTTATCGAGTAAACGCAACACGGAAACAACATTTTAAATAAGGCGGTCATAATCACTTCGGTGCTAGGAACTTTTTTTAGTGAAATAACGGATTCGTTTTAGACGCTGCAGAAATTAAATTTTAAATTTATTTCTTACAGTATTTACTTAAACTAAAGGAATTACTCGTATTCATAAAAGTTAAAACATGAACAGGATTTTCATATCGTAACTTTTTATATTTTACATTAATAAGTGCTTGTTCTATTTCTGAACGATGCGAAATGAGTTCTGAAATATGAATTAAAATGTTCCTAAGAGCGAAATGCATGTAATAACTTCAAGTATTTTGTAGATAGGTGGATGTATGAATGAATTGGTGCAGAAACGAACGTAGGTAAAAGTAAATTAATGCCTTGACATATTGCCACATACGGCCAACTCATCCTAAACTAGCTGATAAATTACCTTTAAATATAAAAGCTTCGCCTAAAAAGCGCCATCGCGTGCTGTCTTCGGCTTGTCGTTTCCAGCTCCAGGCGGCAACCTTTCGTACCTCGTCATCTAAGAATAATAACAAAATTCTAATAGATGACAGTACATAGCATAGTGACGGTATACATTATCGAGGCACTTTATCTTATACACAACTGGGAAATTTATAGCGCATATAAGAGAACTTTTATCTATTGTTATTTATTACAAGTTCCGCGTTTAGATAAACATAAAGTTCTAATTTATTCCACGGAAGGTGAGACTTTGAAACGAATGGCGCTTACAATATAAATTTGGGAAGCAGAAATTAACTCCAGGAGTAGAGCTACAACTCATTCAATGTGTCATTATACTAGATATATATGGCAATTGAAATTGGAGGGCTTTGATTGAACTTATGATATATCTGCTAAAATAGAAGTCGCTGGAGAAGCGATTGAGTGACCCGTATGTATACCACGATCTACCTTTAAACACCCTCCATTTACACAAAAGCAGCCAACGGAACCAGAGACTAATGAAATATATTGCTGTTTTTAATCACTAGCCTATTGTAATCCACTGTTGAGCATAAGCTTTCCCTGACGGGTTATGCCTATAATTGTCAGGCTCGACGTTCAGGTTGGGGACCGCAAGGCACAGCTTTTCGATCTTATCAGGTTATCCTATAAATCGGGAAACCTTAATTTTATGAATAAATATAAAAAGTAATTGCCATTTTTTTTTACGAAAGCGTGTGACGTCTGCCAAGCCGCACTTGGCCAGCGTGGCAGACTATGGCCTTAACCCTCTCATTTTGAGAGGAGACCCATGTTTCAGGAGTGGAACGATAAAAGGGGCGACGAAAAAAAATTAAAAAATAAAACAATTGCCAAAAAAGTTTGCTGTTTTTAGAAATGAATATTGGGTCTTGAATAACGTTTGAGAATTCACTGAAGATTAGTATATTTACAACTATTAAATGAGAAGACAACAAGGGGAAACTCATTTCAGAAGATTCTACCATCTTCCAAAACATCTCCATCCGCTTTACTATCTATTTTAGTTTTGAATTTTTTATGAAACTAATTTACCATATAATACAAATTTTGTAGTCAAAAAACACGATAAACTTGTTCTACTAAATATTTTTATTTTTATCATTTACAAATGGAATCAAAACCGGCTCCAGTTGACGTATACAATGTCAATTCTAAGTGAGACGTGTTTGCAGTTTAATTGGAAGGCATTAGTTTAAATCTTAGTATCTTGAGTAACTCTAAAGTAAGACTCGAGACTAAGTCGTAGTGGAGATGAGGTGGTCTAACTCGGAATTTCCGCGACAGTGATACATTGTTTGTAACCACTTCAGACTTACGTAATCCATGTCTCATTGAGGTTTCTATAGCGCTAATAAATAACAGAATAGTGTGTTGCAATAAAAATGTATTACATGAAATTTATTTAAACCGTGCAAAAAATTGTTGTTCAAAAAAACGTTTCCGTAACAATGTGAACTGAAGAAGTTGAAAATGATCTTGGAATGTACAGATTGTGCTCAAGAGTGAGAACCAATCCTATAATGCGGTAAATTTTCAAGTTATTAATAAATATAAAAAAGAATCATTGTCAAAAAAAATTGTCGGAATACAAAAAAATGCGGCTTATTTATATCGCTGAAACATGTAAGCTTTTCAACATTTGCTTATTATCATAATGGTAATTAACAAGTAACAGGTACATAATGTATGTATATCTGTATATGTAAACTTATGTTATGTAAGCAATCCTTGCGTAACTGAAACTCACATAGTGGGGATCGTAAACGTTAAATGTAATATGTGCAGGTATAACTACGAAGTTCCTTAGAGCCCGTCACACGTAATTGACGTAGAGCTGACAAAAACTCCAGGCGTATTTCTAGTGATATAAATAAAGATTTCAGTATTTATATACTTAAAGATTTAGTTACTTTCTTTTATGAGCATTTCATATATGTACGTCGACCATTTATATAGTGATTTAAATTGTTTTATTTCCGTAGGTTTCATGTATAGCAAAAAATATATTTTAAAATTGTATATATATATATGTATATATATAAACATCAACTAGACATATACCTATATACATACATATTATGATTCAACAAACATATACTACGATATATAGATGATAACATGGCTATCTCTATAGCCAGCGGGCATTGAAACGGTGGGCTGAAGAAATGAAAGGAAAGGTTTTTCCGGATATATAATTACAACGATAACATGTCCCGTGGGAGTTCGACCCTTCTGTGGCGTAACACAAATGCGTCTCGAACGCAGATAAAAGGTTATTTAGCGTGCCATTTTTTAGATGCCCTACCCAGTAACAAGTTGAATCTGGAGCTTACTCTACATTACACTTGTAGACGTTAAGAATATTATCGTTTTATATGTCCTGCTTCTCGCAACCTTAATACCTAATCAAGTTAAGGTTACCGCTCTATCCTTCGAACTCCACCTAATCTACTACGAGGCAGATTCGAATTTACTACAAAGTTTATACGTGTACATACTCGTAGTTAATAATACCAGGCGGAAGTAACCACCATTCAAATAACCCGTAAATGCACTTAAAGCAGTAATATTTTTATAAATAATTCAATTTGAAAACGCAAGGAATCGAATTCATACCTCCAGGCGCCTCCTCGTATCCCGTTCAGAGCTGCTGTATAAGATCTAAAATTGGTAATACGAGTACAAGATATCACAATTACAAAAAAAATGTTAAAGGGTAAGAACGATCACACGATATCATAATTGCAGCTTACCTGAAATCAACTTCTGAGATATAGTAAAAAAGTACAATTTCTACATATTCCTTATAAAAAATGTGGATTCTACTTCTTTAACATTATGTGAGCGCCAACTAAAAATTCGAAGGTACAAGGAAAGGGCCGGACTAAGCGGCCATTATATGGTCAATTCTCAAAGTGACCGACGAAACTAGCTCAACGAATTGAGACTAAAACGAATTTTGCAGTGTAACGACAACATCTTTTCGGATGAAAGTATTCCAGCTTTCTAAAAGATATTGTTAAAAATGCTTGCCGCAGTCCAAAGCCATCAATAACCAAAAATTGTAATATTTTCATATGTAAAATTTTCATAATGACTTCTCAACATTAGTCTACTGCAGTCCACTGTTGGACAAAGGCATCCCCTGAGGGGTTATGCCGATAATCCCCACGCTGGGCATGCGGGTTGGGGATCGCAGAGCGCAGCCTCTCGCACCGCCTACGCTGCTGCCCATGTCCAGAACATTCTAATGATGATAACTTACTTCTGTTAAATAATATACAAAAACTTTCTAAATTCCGAAATAAAAATAAAATTAGACTTTTACTCCATCATTATCGTTCCTAGGGTGTGAATATACCTCATTATTTTTATCTGTAGAACACTGTTTTAACCCATCCCGTTCTATTTATACGAGTATGTCGAAATACTTCCATAGTTTCGTTTCATGCGGAGTTAAGTCATTAATGCATACCGTAAAATGTACTTAGTGAGAAACAAATGGCAACGTATTTTTATTCAACTCAGAAGTTACAACTACATATTTGAGACTTTTTATAACACGACGTTTATATAGACAAGCGACTTAAGTGACTTTTATATCTTTTTATACGACACTTACTGAAATATATTGTCGTGAATGCGAAAAAGTAATGTTCTTTACGGCTCTGTATATACGACTTTATATGTACCGTGTATCTTTTCATATACGTATGTCCAGAAGCCCGTGTATGTATATTTGTGGTTAATAGACTTGT
Source organism: Mimoniades nurscia nurscia (assembly GCA_018246595.1). Lineage (NCBI taxonomy): Eukaryota > Metazoa > Arthropoda > Insecta > Lepidoptera > Hesperiidae > Mimoniades > Mimoniades nurscia. The sequence goes on from DWFO01000204.1 coordinate 15,206, forward strand.
ATGCGAGTGCGCAGTCCGTTAATGTTGGTAGGGTTTGGGAAAATTCCCCTAACTCCAAAGCTCGACTTAGGAGGTTTTTACGAGCGCCGCCTTATCGGGTGACGGTTACGGCGGTAGTGTAGTACCGATCGATCTAAACGGACCCACCGTAGCAAATGAAGTTTAATGGTACCGTCTTACACCTTCGTCTCCTAATCAGTAGTTAGTTTGAATCAATGTTTCAAAGTCTCATTGGCAATAGGTACTTGTGTAAGGAGTATTCAAGCTTACTACCTGATTCAAAATTGGACTAAATTAGACTAAAAGGACGTACGATAACGAATAGCCACATTTAGAAATAAGCAAGGAATCAATAAAAACATTTAAATTATGAAGTAATTTAATTAGATTCCAAAAATAAACACAAGGACAGAAATGGAGGTTTCGGATTAAACTGGACAAATGAAATATGTATATTTAAACAGGTTTTTTTGTGCGAATACAATTATTTCAATTAAACAAATCTAATGAACAAACTATTATACATTTGTTAATTAAAAGTACTAAAAATATTAGGTAAGTTACTTTTTCCGTACCAAATAATTTTGCTAATTTTCGTGTAGCGTTTTGTTAGTGTAGTATACATTGGATAGGTTGCATTTACCATCACAATAGCGTAATTGGAAACGTCGTTACGTGACCAAAATATCGTTTATCCAACAGTTAATTTTGGGTTGAGTTTGCTGTTGTCATTGTCTTATATTCTTTTGACAACGTAATAAAGCGGCTTTGTAATGTTACATTATCAAAATATATAGAAAAATATAATTATGTGCGACGTGAAAAAAATATGTAGGTATAGGTATATTTCAAGAGAAATACACGTGGCATTATCTCTTGTTTTATTAACATATAGCATATAATTTAGCATATTGCATATAATTTATCTGTAGTATTGAGTAACGTGTCTTGAAATATACACTACGTCGTCAATGCTACCTAATTTTCTAAATCAATTCCAGGCCATGCAGATAAATACTTCTGAGCACACTTGTATTTAAGATACACTTCACATTTATACGAATACATTTTTAAATGGATACAGGTGCTACGTGTACGCGTTTTTCTAGCTACGCTTCACTAAAATATCAAAGAATAACTCATCTATGAACTTTTATTCTTACGGCAATATTTATGTTTCTAACAGCATGTATTAATATTCCCGCCGTGCTGCATGAGCGCGGAAAAATGGGTATTTTGTACCTAACTGTTTCATATCCCAATCGTGCGAGTATTGTAGCACGAAATATTTCATTTTCATGGCGTTTATATTCGAAATGTTTGAGCTTTAAATTTAAATATTTTTAGAATATATGTAGATCACTTTTAATTTACATTATTGAAAGGCTATTTTATTTTTTAAAGAAAGGCTTTGTTAAAGAAAAATAAAGGATATTTTATTTTTCTTTAACAAAGGGTGGACTAATGCGAAGTAGCATTTTCTATCAGTTAACCTAGGTGATGAGAAATTGGGGCCGACACCTTTTTTTTGTTTACGAGGGGGGGGGGGGACCTTCAAACGGTACCCGGTATCCTGGGATAGATACCAGGTCATGTGGGATTTTTAACTCACTAAAACCCCTTCGGTGGCCTTCCTTAGAACTAATAGGAGGAGGACTCTGGGATCTTCATCGGAACGCACTGGTGGCCTCCTAGCGCAGCGTCCTTGGTCCTTCTTCTGGGAGGTCCATTGCCTCATTCCATACCCTCCGGTTTTCACGACGATACGCGGCCACAGATACGGCCATCCCGGGATCCTTAACTGAGCGGAGCGAGCTTCCGTTCTAGACGCTTGGAACCCCGGAAGCCTCATTTTAGTAGCCTCTTACGACAGGCAGCAGATACGATACCTAAACATCTTAATTTTCGTGTTGCAAACATCCATGCTCGTACACTACAGTAACCACTTACAACCAAGTAGTGTATTGCTTGTTCAACCGCTCACGTAGCAAAAAATACTGTACCACTGTATAGCCCTTTATAAAACATCCCATTTTCGTTTTGCTGCCTGGCCAAATTCGAGAGGAAAGCACGAACTACGAGTAGCTAGTTAGTAACAAGACGAAATTAAATTATTTCCTTGTAATATTTTAATTACGTTCCTTCAAATATTATATCATCCATATCTCTCCTTTTAAGTTTTTCCTCTACGCTGGTGTATATTTTATTTCGTCGTATTTTCCACTGCTGTGGAAAAAATTAATTCTTAGTTTAAAATGCTTTTTATTTATGTTATCGACATCATTTTACGTTTTATTTAATAACGGTACAACTTATAATTTATGGTTTCAGGTTTGTAGATTATTAAAGCATTTTCAAACAAACGTTATATAATTAGGTATTTTAACCTAAAACGAAAAACATCGCTGCCATATTTTTCCTTTTCACCGCATACTAACATCTAACACCGGGCCGAGGACATTATCACCACAATGCCAGCTCATTAAGTCCTGAACGTACTTAGATAAATTTTATTTTTTCGAATCTACGCCCCTATCTCTAAGCGAAGACAATTTAGTGTAATCTGTCGCGTTTGATAAAAGAAAGTTTTTTTTGATGAGAACTTACAATGTTTTGATGGCGCACCAAAATATAAATGATTATAAAGTTACTATTTTACAGAAATTACACGATCACAAGCTAGGTTTTTAATAGTTTTTTCTGCAATACGGCATAATTCTATTACAGACAATACCAAAATGCATATTTTATTTCAATGTTTATTTATATAACTGAATGCATTTATTATATCGTTATAAAATATATACTCTTATATCTGTTTATAACATGTACTTCGGTTAGTTTCAATTTAACTAGAGTAAGAATTTAAAATGACTGTTTAATGAACTAACATGTGTCGATTTTTCTTTATGATACCAATTTATTAAAAGTACCAACATATTTAAATATTTATCTCTCTCCAATCTATAGCTAAAGGTATCTTTTATAATATTTCTTTTATATTTCCGTTTTTGTTTTACCACATCAAACTGTCTACAAAAACTAGTATACCGGACAGTAAATCATTGCGCGTTGCTTAAAAACTTTCACACGTACGGTGTTCAAAACTTTCCGGGCAAAAAGGTAATGGTGATAGATGGCGCTAGTGCGGGTCGCCTTGATAAGGGCCGCTTTGAACCTGATGAATTCTTTTCGAGGATTAGCCCTTACAATATGAGCACAATTTCACAACCCGCCAAGGGTCTACGGTAATAAATGCCACGCTGAATGTCGTGCCATTTATTCGCCTCTAGTGTACGACTAACATAACTAAGTTTATTTTCTAATATAAATGGTAATGTGACGATTACTTAAGGACTTACCTCGATTGTGGACGTCGCAATGGTAATTTAATACAGAAAATCTTGTTTTATGACAAACTCGCTCTCAAAAAAGCAGGCCATGAAAATATTTTTCTAAACAAATTTAATAGGAGCTTTTCAATGGGTGCCGTCAGTCTACAACCAGTCTTGTCATGTTTAGTTATAACACAAAATTTTTAACAAAACAAAAAATCGATTTAAAAAAAAACAAATTAATATGCACAAAAAAGTAAAAAAAATATTTTTCAAAGTCAATCAAATTATTACGATAATATTATAATGTAGGTACAATTATTGTCATTTTTGAAGTCACTATAAACTTATTATATTATTATAACAAAGCATTATAACCTTGTGAAAATTTCAAATGTGTAATTTTTTTATTAAACAGATTATAAATTATAATAAGTTCTACATTCTCATGCTTTTCAAAAAATGAAATGCTTGTTACGTGATCATTACTAAAAATAGTAATGATGCTTAAGAACTTTGAAAGAAAAGGCTAAGCTCTTTTACATGATCACAACAGCTACATAGATTCCTGACATGGTAATAAAAAACAAACGCAATTTGTGAAATGTACCTCTATAACCTAACCTGAGTATTAAGAGAAATTCTAAACGAACAGCAATTAACTACATCTTGCTTACAATTAATTTTGTCACGTATAAATTACTATCAATAATTTATTAGTGAAAACTTAACATGTAATTCTAATTCTCGCAGGTCTATTCCTGAACCTCTATACCTGATACCTGATACCTATAGGTTCTATACCTGAACATGGGTCCGTCCAAAGCTTATGAAAATTTAACATTAAATGTCACGTATCCAAGGGTCGACCTTGTCTCATGCCCTCTTAAATTTCCAAATCGCTTGCAACACAGCATTTTGCTACGAACGGTACTGACAATGAAACCAAATATTCAATGAATTCTTTTAATGAAACCAAATTTAAAAAATTTGAACTACTGAAAATACTAATCATATTTCAAACTTATTTAAAAGTTGTCGGCCACGATGACTACACCGGAAGACAGCAAGCGACTCAATTTCCTTTTATTTTGATGGGGACGAGGAGAAATTGCAAATGAAATTGTTTTAGCTTATAAGTACAGTTACTGGCCCTTTGGTCAAGTACTTAGCGACCCTGCTGAGCCAGGGTCCAGGCGATCCATTCGATTGCCATCCCGGACAAATACATACACATGAATGTAATGAGCACTAGTATTTCTACTGTCTCTGAGTGCACAAAGGTATAAAATTACATTTTTACGTGTATCAGTCATCTGGTTACCATTATACAGGCTCTACCTAGATTTGAATAACGTGGTCATACGTAAATACATATATATGACATAATCACACTAAAACGTTTATTTAAGGATATGATCAAACATGACATTTCGAATGTTGATTTTGTGTTAACTTACGAGTACGTAACATTTCATAAGATATACAAGCATAAACACAGCTAATTTGTTGTGACAAAACTTCATGATTATGAAAACAACATGCTAACTGATTCAAAATCCTAGTTAAAATTTGTATCAAACGCATTTATATACAGCTGAGTAAACAATTATCCCTTTGATACGCACCGCTGTTATTCTAGCGCAAACTCGGATTCTGTGTATTAATATAGCCATAAACACCTATCAAGACAAGTACGCTGTTATCGCGATTCTAGACAGATATCCAAATGTATCAAATGGTTTAGTGTTTTGGTTTCATCACATATATCTTAATTTTTTCTATATATAATAGTTAAATATGATTATTCTGTTATTCTCTATAGGCATTTAAGGTTTATGTATAAACTAACGAAAAAGTTAAGGTGATTGTTAATGTAGCTTATTTTGTCAAATGATATAGGTAACTATATAAGATATAGTCCCATCATGTCGAAGATTCAGTTTAGACGAGAGTGAATTAATTATTCCAGCCGTTTCAACGTCATACGACATTATCTTGGGAGTGTTTTGACTGTGGTCGGATTTCGTGAATGGTTTGCGTTGTAATGTTTACGATTACCGATGCTTGTCGCAGTTACGGGTAAATAGAATGAGTCTATTTATTTAGAAAGGATTTGTTTCTGAGACACATAACAATTCGCCAAATTCTCTTAGCGCTTCTTCAGCTGTTCTTTCACTAGAATTCTCATAATGCCTATCTAAGAAAAAGTTACGCAGTCATTTTTCTGCAAAATATTACTTGTGATTATTTTGCAATTCATTATATTTATTTATGATTGTTATAATGCAATTTCAATAAAACGTTTCAGCAAAACAATGAATATAATAATAAGTTTTTACCAAGAGTACAGGGATTCAGAGGTAGCTGGTAAATTCTAGAGCAAGGCTTAAGTATATCAGTGGCTGTAGTTTTTGTGTAAATAGGCCAATTAATAGAGATTAATGAGCATTGGCTGGAAAATTTCCCAGTCCAATTTTTCTTGTACATGCTATTTTCATCGAAATAATCTTCAGAAAAGTTCGCATAAAATATTAAATTTTGTGTAAGCCTAGTATGAATATTACATAATTGGTATAAATAGAAAAATTCTAGTTGAAAGAGATAAAAAGAAATCCCATGAATGTTATTTGACTAACTAATTATTGCAATGTATCCGTGGTCGGGGAAATTACAGAGATATATTATATAACGACTCTATTTTTCGAGTAGACAGAGTAGTGTAATACGTCCACTGTTACTGGTTATGTTACACAACCGACATAAGGGGGCATGAACCTATTGATATACAGTGGGTGCAAAATCTGACTGCCATTGATTCTTTGCCTAACATTTTGTTTAGCAGTCGCGTTTACAACCTCCTATTAATAGTAATGAACCATTCAAACAAACAGATGAGATGATGCCGAGATGTAAGTTTATGTTACTACAAACCTGATCAAAATGGTTTCGTTAAATTCGTCTAAGGGTGATTATACAAGTATGGCGATATAATGGCTATATAGTCGTTTCAATTAAGTTGTATATAGCAAAAATATACTACTTTTTACACTTATTCTCTCTTCTTAACCCGTAAAAAGTTCATATATTTACGTTATTTTCATACGCATATATGTACTTACGTTTTGAAAGATTTTTTTCATTTCAATTCACGAGATACTTATAAACTTTACATAATGTCATATTACTATAATTCCTCTTAGTTCATGTTGCAAATACATAATAGTAAAAGCGTTATATATTTATTGTATATATGAGTAGGTAATTTGGTAATTACTACTCCATGCTACTAGATTTTGTTTTACTTACAAATATTTTAAAATATACGATTTTTTTTTTTTACTTTACGAATTATTTCAACTGAAAATCAATCATTGGTATCATATATATAAGGACAGTTAGACCGAATCGCATCTCCTGTATCGTTAGCGACCGTAGAAATTTCGGTCATAAATCACCCACGATGCTGATGAGACCTATTCCAAAAGAGACGAAATTATATCTGTAATTATTCACGCTGATTCCACCGAAAAGTCATTAGTCACAAAATAAACATTCGCGTAAATAAATTGCAGCGTTTTAAATATAAATCCTCGGAGTTCGTAAATATTACAGCTATCAGTCATTTTCAATCACCAATTTTTTGTATGTATGTACAAAAATATATTTTCACCTGTAGTTTATGAATAGGTGTTTGACCTCGGCGCAATTGTCGAGCTTCTTTATAGAGCAAAAATGTCAAAACCTGTATGAAGTATTGGTTATACGTGTATAAGGGAGCTCTATAATATGAATTTATTCTAGTTGATTAATGAATGGGCTAGATGACTTCAAACTCTTACTGATAAGGGGACATTGGTTTACACTCTCTACTATTTTTGTTTGTTCTTGCAATATAACTCTGTATAAAGATGCGTAGACCATAGAGGAGCTTATACTTCCGATTTGTGATGAAGATATTCTTTCTGAAATATGTCCTTAGCGCCAAAATTCTGGATTATATTGTAGTGAAATGATATTAGTTAATGTCAAAAAAAATTAATTCGTTTGAATGCAATGAATGACAGCAAAATAAACATTTAATATAATCAGATCATCGGATTAGCGGTCATTTTTATTGGATATTTAACGCCTACCAAAAACATAGTGTGATGACGAATGCCATACACAATACGATTCCTATAAGTATACCGCTATACATGCGTACATTAATTTCATTCTCCGACATACCAATCAAAAATATTTAACCAAGTCATAATGAGATTTATAAAACCTTTTTAGTTAGTTGATGAATAGTTTTAGTTAGTAGTAGTTAATGAATAGTTTTATTAAGGCTGTAATTTAATCACAAGCTTTACGATATAACCGAAAGGGATTACCTGTCAGGGCGATCAGTTACATCACTCATTAGAAGTTGTGATTCGAGAATTATTTCGGTAGGGAGGGTAAAATTAAATTCGTGTTCCTAACTATCGGAAGAGTATCTTTTATGTGCTATTCACTAGTTTGCCTTCGAAACTAAAACTCAATTTCCCTATCAAATGAATTCATCATTATATGAGTGACAATTAGTGAAATGAAACCAAGTATTCCAGCGACATGTTATCTGATATTCGTTATGTCGTTTTAGGTGAAGAAACCTAGTATAAACTTAGTGTAAGTTACGGAACTTCTGTTCTCCATATCTCAATCTTGAATAGTAGCACGACGAGAGATTTCGTTGAAGATCTGGATGAACGGGAATAATTTACATTACAACATAAGAAAAGGGAGTTGTCCGACACGAAATTACATCGGCTGGGATCACGCTCGATTCAGCTGAGGCGTCGCGAAATATAGCCTCCCTCCATCGAACGTCGCGCACCAAACCTTAATTTATCACTAGCTTTTACCCGATACTTCCTGCCGCTTTCCAGTATAGAGCAGTAAATGTTTTAAAACGGCTTTCCGCTTTTCTCTTTAAAAATATGTACTACTATTTATTTCAACATTTATATTCAACCATGTATATTCAAGATTATTTTAATACATATGTAAGTTTGTGATTCATACATTGGCTTAACCCAGGTTGCAGTAGTTGATAAATTTTCCCCTCCGAATGGCTGCCACCTTGTCGCGGTGGAGGGGCTTGCGTGTCCCAATGAACCCCAGGGCTATACCAGA
>DWFO01000205.1:0-23694 GCA_018246595.1 Mimoniades nurscia nurscia
CTCGACAGTGTTACTCTACATTTGTAGAGTCGCTTCCGCTTTCAACAACGATCTTCGTGTGACGGCGTAAAAGAAATGTCACGATAGAATTCGTCCCAAATTGTTTTTTTCTTCTCTTCAAATATATACACAACGTAGGAACATGTACGTGTTGCAATAGAATGACCGCAAACAACAAACGGTGATAAATCAACCTCCCATCCGCTTTTTGTAGCGTTCGCAAAAAAAGACACCAAGAAGCATATTGACGATTTTTATTGAGAATATTTTTTTGCTGACAGCTTAAAAAACAAGTTATATGTACGTGTTGTGAGTAGCCGGCATACAGGATACCAATGTATTACTTCTTATATTCATTTCCTGTAAATTGCTTTTTATGTACTGTATATTTTGACATTGACGTAACCACTATCACCTTAAATGTTTATATTCACAGCTGCTACTTCATTATAAGGGAGCGATTTATTTAAAAAGATTTATTAAAAAAGATTTAAAAAAAAGATGGATTATATTTAAATATATAATTTTATTCGACTCTACATAACGCTACCGGAAGTCAAGCTTTAAACATGAGTATCATTAGACGTGGTCGATTATAATCAATTCAATTATAGTCGATTCAATTATTATTGAATAAGTAGTTCATTACTAATGGCAACGTTTTACATTCGTTTATTTTTAAGCAATAAATCCCCAATTATTTTATTAAAATACATTAATAAAAGCTTTATAATATTATTGTTTTCGTATTCATTGCCATTCCGTCTGATGACAAGAGGATTTAAGGGCATGTTTATCACACTCAGTAAATTGGTAGACTTCACTCGTCCTTTGAATATTAAGGACAACTCAATTATTTGTAGAGGGCCGTTAACGAATCTTTTCTTTCAAATTACAACAAACGATGCTCAATTACCCCCAGTTTCTTTGTTACTTAGTTGACTTCACAGTCTAACTTGCAAAAATTTAAACTTAGAAAACCGGAGTGAAATAACCCACTCCAATATTAATTCCCTTGCGTATTTCAAACAAAATAATTTCTATGTTGACGCTACAATATAACCCGTACGCAACCCTTTCCCCGCACAGTATCAGACATTACCATCGCCCTGGGACACTATCTGGGTTACGTCCATTGATATTATGTCGCCGTCAGGACAAAGAGTCCATCATTGATATCTGGATTTATTTATAAACGGCTAGGTTGTTCCATTTCTGTGCTCGACTCTATCATTATTTAGACGCTGACATTTAAAACCGGTACTACTCAATTAACTATGTCTTTAATATTTTAATGTAATACTGTTTGTTCCGTTGTGGTAAAAAAGAATAAAATTGACTCAGTAAATAAAAAAATAGTAAAAGTAAATCAGTAAATAAAAAAATTATAACAAATTTGCTCACTAATCCCAACTGCGTGTTTCGGAAAAATTGCTTTATACATAACATCTAAATAACAGTTAAAATTCCACTAACTCTAATATTAACTAATGATCTCACGATGAAACAACTAGAAGAGTGTAGTTACCACTAGTTGGAACTAACACACTTGATACAATAATTTATTCTTATTATTTTTATATTCCACTTTCAATATCCATTTGTGTTTTTTTGACACGAAGTTAATGCCTCGGTGGTCATGTAAGTGGCAATTGCTACTGCCGATCGGGAGGTCCTGGGTTCAATTCCCGGATCGGACGATATTGGAATTTTCTAATTTAGATTTTCTAATAGTGGCTCGGAGTTTGTAATTGTGGCCGGTGCATGGCAGTAGTCTCACCATATTCCATAGTGGGACGTAAACGTAGCTGGTGAAACACTGGAGCGTACTGCACTCCTCTGCCTACCTCTTCGGTGATTCCAGGCGTGATGTTACGTTCAAGTTAATGCCAATAGTTTTAAAATATTAAATACTAAAGTATACATATAGAGCCACATGTTCCGTATAAAATGGCATCGTCTCTACAAGTGTTAGTCACCCGTCGTCTACACGTTGAAAGCTTATTAAAACGGAACCGTACACCGATGACGTCACATCTCTATTTTAATTAACGTTCCCTACTAGTAACTAGCCTTCCAGCCGTCATCTTTATACTATGTTTACACATTTTTTAAAAGCTCTTGCATCTTTCTCCCCTTTTAAAAATATGTAGTAAAATAATATAACGTTAAAGTTATTTGGATGGTGCCAAAGTCATTGTTAAACTAACAATTACTTCATGGTAGAAATACGAATAGGTATAGCGGTGGAATTGCCTTTAGCTAAATGTAATCCCAATGAAATACAATCCAATCCACCCTTATCTCCCCACTGCTGGGTATAAGCCTCGCTTTTATTGGGCCACATTCTTTGGTCCTATGCTGCCTGAATCCATTGCGATATCTTTGGCAAATATGCCCAGCCCATTGCCACTTCAGCGAGCACGTCCGAAAAAAGCGCACACTAACACACAATACATTTTTTTTTTAATTGGAGTAAAGCGTTCACGACAAACTTGAGATGCTATTTGTCGTTCCATTCGCTCCAATACATATTAGCGATGAGCTACATTGTTCAAGTAACAACACATCATCGCTATCTATATATTTATTTATATAGTAGTAAAAACTTGAACTGTGTCGTGCTAATGTTAATGAAGCACGCAAAAATTCATACTTAAATCTAGAGATGACATAATGTCGACTGGTAACCTTTCTGTAGGAATTATAAGATAAGGTAAACTAAACGAGACAACGAATTTCGGAGGCATACAACTATGAGGAAAATTTGCATATCCCCATAGACAGAAGAAGATACATACATATATATACAGGAGTAGAACACTGACAAATAAAACCATAATAATAATATCTTGGGGCATTTCCACACACGGTCATCCAATACCAAACTAAGCATCAAGAGAAAGTAACCATTCGCCTGATAAACAACATATATACATAAAAATATATACTTATTTTACAGATGTCGCCTAACTAGTCTTTCTTAGTCACGTATACATCATTTTAAATGAGTTCTAGAGTGCCATATTTCATGTATTGTATGTCTGTCGACAACAACATTTACACTGGTATTTTGCAGGAAAAAAAGGAGTAGCTATAATTTATCTGCCTCGGTGGTCCAGTGGTCGCTAGCGTGACTGCTATCGAGAAGTCCTGAGTCCGAAATCCGACTCGGGTATTATTGGATTTTTTATCTTGTAGTGTAATTTAGATTTCCGGTTGCAATTTCTAGTAGTGGCTTGGAGTCTGGACTGGTACCGGTGTATGGCAACAGGCTCATATCGTATTCCATAGTCGTTCGTACATAAACATAACTGGTGAAATGTGTAAGGTTATTACACTCCTTTGCCTACCCCTTCTGGAATAAATGGCGTGATTTTACGTTGTACTCTATATATAGCTGGAATCTAAGCAGATGATCCTACCACCATATCTAATACAGAGCTTCCTTCTAGCATAGAACACGTAAGCATGTACGCTCCGAATCTATCATTATTTTAGGAAGCTTCTTTTATGTATATTGGTAATAACTGTACAAGTTAGATAGCTCAAGGAAGCAATTTGGTAGATGCCATTAGAATAACAGGCAGATAACTCGCCACTGTCCGTGTAGACTCATAACACCTTGATATACGGGTACATAGATTCTCGGTAACTCTAAATAATGGGTTCGTGTCCGCTGGTCCATATGCCGAAGCCAGTAATTGATATACAGTTAGCCAGTGTCAGATAGAGATACGTGTGATTCCATTTGCGGAAGGTGCATCCGTTGGAAATTTGATTCCACTTAATAGGGACCACTAAATGTTTTCTTGCAGTGAACTGGTGTCGAGATACTTATGAAGGTTTCCCACTGCAGAGATTTTGAAAAGAACTTAAAGCAGTATCGAAAATATACAGAAAGAATGTTTTCTAGCACCCAAAATAGTAAGTTTTTTTTATGGTAATCAAGGTTTACAGAAACATTTGTCTTGAAACTAAAATTTACAAAATCGTTTTTCGTACAAACGTTTTTTATGCTACCCCTTTTTTATACTTTAATATGTCATTTTTAAAATTTTACGATTATATTTGCATACATTAATAATAAAGTAATCAAATAAACTGTTAACAACGGTTTTTTGGATGATATTGTATTTTAAAGACAAATAACGCAAATCTTTTTCCTAACAACTCCATCGGACGTATTCGAGGTCTTCTTAGAGCATTTACATGTGTCTAAACACCTCTGCCTACCTCTTCGGGGATTCCAGGCGTGATGTTACTTTAGTTTTACTTTGATTTCACTATTTATACAAATGGGACCATCCGTATTACATTTTATTTTATTGTTATTTAAGACTTTAGTTAATTTCTAATTAAGAAGGATTCAGTTCGTTACATTTAAAATAATTATTATGTAATTGATTAATCAATCTAAAAACAAATCTGAAAAAGAAGCGTGTTACCATATAATGAATTCTCCATTCAACAAACGAACAGTTTACGAGCACAAAACTAAAAAAAACTCGTAAAAAATTATGACATTATTAACATTAAGGTTGATAATTCATTAAGCCAATAATCCACTGGCCAGTCAAATCCTGCATGAACGCAAGTTTCTTGGGCGATGGGATTGGGTCATATCACTTGTATGTAGGTATATCGATATATTTGGTATAATCCTAGGTAGTACGGTTCTATCCAGTATTATACCAAATCAATTACTAAGTACTACCAGTACCATTCGCAGATGAAACTCTGACAATATAGTGTTTGTAAAAGCCTGATTAATATCATATAGAATAAAAATATTCTCAGCCACGTCCGTCCGTTTGTTTGTGTATTTTGGTCTCAAGTATTACGTAGATTATTCTACTCGTATAAGGATTAATTCATTATTTAAAGAAATTACAATGTACTTTTCATCGATGTGTGGGATCTATGATAGATTGAATCAAAAAATCCAGGTTTTTATAAGATTCTATTTCATGCGTTGCTTAAATAGTTAAATGTGTGTACATACATATATCAATAATGTATGGTAACTTCAAATAGCTTAGTAAAACAAAATATCCAATATAAACTGATGCCTGGCGAAATGTATGTATGTATATAAGAACTAGTTACACAGGGAAACGTTAATTTATTTAGCCAATAAATAGATTTCCGGTGCAATAGCATTATTCACTACTTGATTCGCCAATAGATCGCCTCCTTAAAACATTAAGCTATTAACGCACAGTAGACTCATATAATATTTACATACTATTAACCACCGTGGGAAAGAAATCTTAAGAAAAACTGGTTCCTTATCTCCATTCGAAGGCCATGCCTGTCACTTGCGTGATAAAGATGCCAATCAGTGTATGCAAATTTATTATAAAAAAAACCGGTTTGTACAGATAATTTGTATTTGTTTCTGGCGAATTGATGTTATTCAGTTATTAAGGTAACACGGTTCTCGTATTAAATGATCATTGTCAGCAAGAATGAAGCAAGCAGAGTCTGGGCTGGGATTGAATACGAACGAAATTAACTTAGAATTACCATCGCTTTAAAGTTTAGCGGAAGCTTCACATTTCTTACTAGGTGAATAGTATCTGCAGTGTCTATGCAAAAAACGTATAGCTAAAACTGATGGAAAATACTAAAGCAGCCCTGCACATTTCGCAGTATTTCCTTAAGGATATCTAGGGTGTGAGATATCCGCTAACTTGCACTTGGATGTTATGGCAGAATTTAATCATCATATTGTGAGGGAAATTTTGAGCGGAGACACGGAAAATAAAAAGTTGGACATAGCGCATATAACTTTTTAATGTAAATATTATCTATATTCACAACAAACCACATAAGCTCATTGTCGAGGAAGTATATAAGGCACAAACTAGCCTTTTTAAAATGTCAACTCGACAATACCAGAAATTCATTTATATGTAGGTATGTCTACACTAAAGTATAACAAGATTCCGGACTCAATTCACACATTGTCTTGGAAGCGATAAAAAAAAAAATCGCCGGAGTCATAACCATATTAAACAGCAAAATACCACATGATAAAAGAGTTGGCAATTATTCTATCATACGATATTATATGATCTATTATACGAGTATTTTCCTATACTCATCATTTTGGTATTTACGTTCACAAAAAGAGCATAAGCAGATGAAATTGATCTCATGTCCGACGCAAGCGATCCGCTACCTCCTGTCATTTTCGCGCCAAATTCGCACTGCTTTAATTTTATTTAATGCAAGTGCCCGGCGTATGGCAACAGGCTCACCACCTATTCCATAGTGGGACGTAAACGTAACCGGTGAAAGGTGAGAGTGTTCCACATTACTCTGCCTACCTCTTCGGGCATTACATGCGTGATGGTACGTTTAAAGACTGCCTCGTTGGTCGGGTAGTTGCGAGCGCGACTGTTGATCGTGAGGTCCTGAGTTGAAATCACGGGTCGGGTAGTTTTGGTTTTTTCTAAATATAATTTCTAGTTAAAATTTCTAATGGCCCAGAGTCTGGATTTCTGTCCGGTACATGGCAATAGATTCACCACCTATTTCATGATGGTTTGTAAACGTAACTGCTGGAATGTGGGAGTTTACTAAACTCGTCTGCCTACCTTTTCGGGGACTGCAGGCGTCATGTTACGTAAAGATTAGCACTTCATTTAAAAGTGTTAATATTTTTTTTACTTTGTCTTTTTTTTTGTTTTATTGCCCTTTATTAGTGTACATAGCTGATGAAAGCATTAAGTTACATAGTTTTTAGCATTTAGCATACATTTTTAATGCATGTGACATTTAACTACCAGTCAGGCTTGATTATTCATTGGCAAATTCTATTTAAAAACATTCTAATTCATAAGTCACCAAAATAGTGAGATCAGAACCAATTACGTCATCAAACATATGTTGACGTGCGGAAAAAAACAGATAGCATTTTTTTTACCTCATTAATATTTATTGTTTCAAATCGCCAGACGCCACTGACACGTGGCATTACCATAATCGCACACGTATTGAACAAATCATATCTCTTTTTTACTTAATTATATATACGTACCATTAATTATATACATATTCCAATAATTAGAATAACAAATATATTTTTTTTCGACGGTCAGAAGATATTTATATCATTCGCCTATGTGTTTTATACGCGTATTGTAATCACCGAATAACATTCAAATTGATTTTTCGTTATGAATAATACGATTTCTCACAATATAATTATAGTTTCAGTTTTTCTGGCTCATTATCTCGTTAGGTAAGTCTGATACCGATTACTGTTTTCTGTTTGAGGTCCCGTAAGATGTCATTATGACACACATATATATGTAAATAGTATATCTACTCGTAAGTCAGCGCTCAAGGAAATACAGCACAGAAATCATAAACATTAAGACCGAAGAGGAAAGCATAAAAATACTAAAATTACAAGCCTTGCTAGTTGAGTTTACGGATGAAGGGCGTTCCGGAACTAAGCTTTATGCGGCGTAGGGTTGTCACAGTAGAGTATTAATATAATATTAATTATTACATCTTGGAACAATTTTATTTCATTCATGGACAACTGATCCAAATCGGACAAAACCTAATTTACAAACCGCTCATAAATAACTTATGTAAATTTCTACACACATGTTATGTAGGTGTAAGGTTAGATTCAGAGATAAAAGTAATACGTGTTTTCATCTTACAATTATTTGTCCTAAGGGCGAATCGAATCCCAGATACCGTCGGATAGATTAACCATCGGATAGTTTGTATATCAACACTGACTTTTTGACTGATTTCTTCATCAGCCTGTATCAGTACTCTGCCAGATGTAAGCCTTCTCCAAGGCGGCAATATTGTTAAGTAACGCCACATTGAAATTTTAAGGTTAGAAAAATATAACATCACGCCTATAAACTCCGAAGAGGTAGGCCGAAGAATCTAATTAGAAAAATCCAATAACGCCAGACCCGGGATTTGAACCCAGGACCTCACAATCGACAGTCACGCTTGCAATCAACACGACCAACTACTAGACAGCCATGTTAATGTAAGCTTACAAGAAATATAATTAAACGTTTACCAAAACTACCAACCCTACTTCAGGCTACCCACTTATCTCACAATGGCCAAGAGCGATGGCGCCTTGCAGGTAAATAGCCTCTATGATGTACAGAACGTTATATAAATAAAAGTACATAGCTAATGTAATTGCTACGCACTACAACTAAGGGAGATGGTAAATTATATTTCACAGAGGGAGATGCTTACAATGGTAGTAGCGAGAACAACGTTGCAGGCTTTAAACCACAACTATGCTAACAAAGCTATAGAGTCTTACATCCCAGCTCTCTGAAAAAACAACAAAAGAAGCATTAGCATGCTAGCGGTATTCACAATCCCCGGAAAACATTGATGTTAGCAGGGAATCCTATACAGACATATGTCACATAGATATCGTCTATATAAATCATTACTATACATTCAGAGAAAAATCACACCTAATCTCTGAAGATTTAAGCAGATAAGTTTAGTACTCTTCTAAGTTTCACCACTTACCTTTACGTGCTATTATGGAATAGATGGTGAGTCTATTGCCATGCACCGGAAACATATCCAGACTTCGAGCTACTACTAAAAAATCAATGTTAGAAAAACCATAAGTTCCAGACCGGGAAATTTGAATTCAGGACCTCTTGATCGGCAATCGCGCTTGCAACGTATCCAACGAACGAGGCAGGCACAACATTTACATAAGATTCTCATTGACAATGGTGTTTCAATAATAGGAAATTCTATTCCATTGTCGAGCTTTTAAAAGACGCCATGTAATTTCAATATATACCTGGTATGCAGAGCTCCGTATATAATAAACTTTCTAACCTGCAAAGTCTAGAGCACGCCTCAAAGCACAGCATTATCTAACTATTGTTAAACACAAAGATAGCGCCCGGAGTTAGTCATTCCGCTTTACCCTGCGAAACGGGCAGACCAGGAGCCGTATAATAATTTAAATGTTTAATATCACAAGGCTCTACGTTGAGGTAATGTCACATTACGTAACTGACGTGACTTTAACGCTTAACATCATCAGGTAATGTAGAGTCAGGAAGGGATTACAGGTAGATAGCTGAAAAAGTCTTCAAACAGGCAATTGAGTTACAGTCCGATGACTGATGTCCAGTACAACACTTTATATGGGTTAAGTTGCTGTGTGGTAAAAAACTAAAACCGTACGTTTGAATAATGGATTGTGATTTATTTGGAGCGTTTCATAAGGATAATGATTGAGTTATTTATATATATAAAATTATCTGTTTATGTAGGTATGGACATAAGCCACTCTTCAAATTAATAACGTTTCCATTTGCTTAACGAAATAGTAAAATCGATAAATATGTTTATAAACGGTCACTCGTGAATAAACTGACCACGGCCGTTCATATAAAAAAAATTATCTTCAATACACCGGTACTATAATCTATCCTTAATGAAAGAATACTCAATTGGGGTGATTACATTCAAAGGCTTGAGGCGTGACAAACATTAATTTGGGAGTAAGATGAATAATATTGCTGACATAGCAGCGGGTCCAGGCCAGGTTAGCCTGCGATTTCACCAGCTAAGGTAATAAAAACTGTTGTTCGTTCTACTTCTTAGGAGGCGTTCGATAGTGAACGATATGCGGTGGCATATCTGAAACTATATCGTACGTGAGTAAGTACGTAGCGTACAGTCTCGTAGGTTTGTAAAAAAATCAAAGAGGGTTCCCCTAAGTATTCATAAGTGTGAAGAATAAGTGTAATTTATCTGTCGAAACCCAACGTCCGTTAATCTATTAGAAAAAAATCAGACATACACAATTTACGAACTTCCTTCTTTGTTGTATTAGCAATCACTTATAATCACTTAGCAATCACTTTATATAGTAAAATCTCGCCCCGTATTGACTAACAAAATCGGATGTGTAGGTACTATTATTAAGTTAACGGTTTTATCGCTCCAATAATACGATCAAACCGCATACTATGGCGGTCATAACAAAGTTACCTCGCCTTATACCTAGAAAATCATGGCGCCATATTTCACTCACAAAATTGTATTATTATGAGTTTTTCTAGTTCCTATCTAAGGGTATTTTTACTAAGCGTAAGTTATTGCATGTTCTAAACACAGCCTTCGGATTAATACGCGCGAAAATTCCCTTTCTGTGCAAAATAAATTTCGTCTCGTGAATTTTCTCTTCGATGATTATGAAATATACGCGACGATGTTAATTGAGTTCGTTTTATCTTTAATCACATTCTAATAACGTAATTGTATTCTGAAATTTATATAACGCGTAAATTTACGTCACCTAAATTATACAAAACTTTTAGGAACCTGTGTTTTAATTGTTTGTCGGCATATTAATATAAATTAACAGCATCGTATATTATATCGTATATAAGACAAAATTTCCAGTTCCATAGGAATAAACATAAATGAAAACCAATTAAAATAATAAAGGGCTAAAAGCGATTCCTAGTGAGAGCCCAAATATCTAACCACAAAATCAGGCCGCAATTCAAGCAATGTGTGACGTCACACAAATAACAGAAATATGGCAACTCGCTACGAGGCGTGTCGTTAATATTATAATGTTTTCCATTCTCCCCAAACAATACTATGTATATTGAGCTTTCTGTAGTGCGACGTTATGGCGATATCGTCCAACCCTTCTTTGAGATCCACGGAATGTCATAGTTCACAACTTGTAATGCCTATCGAAATATGTATTCAGATACCGAAATTGCTGCGAATGAAATGATTGTATTTTAAGTCATTAATTGTTGTAGACATTATTTAGATCTTTATATAAATATTTGTTCATTTTCGGTGTATACATGTAATATGTTAAAACTATTTATTTCATACCCGTTGAGTTAAATACTTCTTGCAAATATTGTTTGCTTAAATTACTAGATAAATACTAAT
This sequence comes from Mimoniades nurscia nurscia, assembly GCA_018246595.1. Taxonomy (NCBI): domain Eukaryota; kingdom Metazoa; phylum Arthropoda; class Insecta; order Lepidoptera; family Hesperiidae; genus Mimoniades; species Mimoniades nurscia. The sequence continues at coordinate 10,960 of DWFO01000205.1, forward strand.
ACTAATACGATACAGAATTTAAAAAAAAATCAGACAAATAGTCTGTTGCTAATCGAGGATGCTATAAAAAATAATCGTTATTCTGAAGTGATTTGAAAAATAATAACGTAGCAATGAAGTCACGTAGATATAAATTTAAAATACGAATAATACACCATAGTCATGAGTCACTAACGAGTACCAAATTACAAATTGAACACAGAAAGATAAGAACAGAAGATTACACAGAGGAATGGATAAAAATGGAAACGAAAAGAAATTGATTGGGAAAAGAAATAACTTGTAGCGACAAGAAGATCATTTCAACTTGTCTCAATGAAATTGTAAAACAGAAAAAAGAAAAGACAAGATCACAGAGAAAATAATGAAACTATTCCTTAATTTATAACTTACAATATGTTTATCGCTTGTTACTTTCAGTGATCAGTGAAACTATTAAAGATATCTTCATGTAAATATATTTATCATGAATGTCGTGTCGTCAAATAGGAAACTTGATGACTTATTACGCGAAACTTACTTCTAAATACATTTATCTATATTTTATATATCATTATGTTCTGGTCAATCATATTTTATTTTGGTACACAAACAATATTATTTTATCTGTCAGCTTCATAATAATTATCATCATCATCAATAGATCCTTTATAGTTTTACAAATTGGTAATGGATTTCTTTTTAGAATGCGGATATTCGAAGCGATAGCATTAAGCAGCTATATAGCTATTTAATGGCTTATATAAGCCATTTGCGGAATGACAGACTTTACACAAGTTAGAAAATTTTAACGCATGTAGGTTTCTTTATATGTTTTCCTAACATGATAATAAGTGATAGTAAATTTAAAAGACAACACAACATCGTGTAATGTGTGTATTTCAGAAAATCGAATCCCAATAAATTGGACACGCTATATTTTTAAAGGTAACTTTTAGGTAGTGAACTGTAAACATTGCATTGAAACCCTGCGTTAGTTAGTACGTGATTTTCAAAACAAAATTTTACAGAACATGATCCCAATAAAAAACTGAAACTGTATAAACATTCATAACTCTACATTTATTTGAATATGAAAAGCGTCAGTTACAGAATACTTTGGTTAACGCCCGACGAGTACTGAACCGCTCTAACTGTAAAGATTTTCCTAACTCTGTATTTAGTTTAGAGTGTATCCCGATGAGACCTCACTTTAGTTTTCAAAGCTGCCACACTTTTTATCTATTACTGCGGTTGATGTAGCCGAAGTCTTCAAGGTCGGATGAATACGATGAAAATCAGTATACCCAGTAGAAGAGTCCAAGTCCAGTTAAGAGAAACGAGATCCTTTCGCTTACTAGTCGCGCTTATAACTACAGATCAAAAAGGCGGCAAAATACGTTTAAATAAAAATAAAAAAATAATCTAAAAATTTAAATCATGTTTTCTTTAATGCTATTTCAAAGAACGGATTCTAGAAGTAGAGACACTTCAATATTGTAATGTTTACATTTAGTTCATGATATTTTTTCTTATACTCGTATTTACGGTTCACATGAGTTGGGAGCGAGCGCTCTACCCTTCGCGTACCCTGTCCGTTGTGGCCAACAATGATTTACATTTATTGAATCTACATATAACTTCCCCCGTGTCTATATCCTTTCATATTTTTATTAGGTTTGACTGCTCCCAGGTTCTTCATAGATTATATTTAGGAATATTTCAGTGGCTGAAACCGTTAATAATTCCAGTCACATTCAAATGCTGAACTAAAATGATGTTAGTATTGTACTGTTAACTGAAATCGAAGTTGGAAATAATTTGGAAATTTTAATGCTAGAGGCATAGTTATTTAGATTTTTATAAGTGTGTAACTAGCGTTAACAATGCTGTCGCGTTTACTTTCAATAGTGATAGGCAGACATGAAATATTTCAGCCGTTTAGGTTCCAAATACACTTCCTTCGGCTCTGTTACCAATGTTGTAATGCAGGTCAATTTATAAACATGCTTAGGTGTTATATAGTTGTATGTACAATCGTACACTTATATAAATAGTTATAGTTATAAGTTTACTAATTAAAAATAGTATCCAAACGTTTTACACGTAGGGTACCTTAAGAAACGCAAATCTAATTAAATTTCTGTTTCATGTCGGCCTAGGACGTTCGGACCCCGGTTCTGACGTCAAAGGAGACTGTCTTACCTATTCGATACTGTAGATACTTTGATGATTTCATTGCGATAAGCTATTGTAGATGAACGCAAATTGGGTCAAAGTGATCTTTAACAAGGTATGTCTCGTAATTTATATATATATGTATACATACCCAATTTAACATAGAGAATTTCAATATCATATGTATTTTATGTTTTATGAAATATATTTTTATTATAAAGTTTTGAAGATTCTGTACATGAAAAAACGGCGATATTATAAGAGGGTAATTTGTACACAATTGCATAAATCACTTAGTGAATGAACTATAAATATAAAAAGGTTGCCGCCCTGCACTTAGAAGAATTTCCATAATGTTATCTACATTTTCGTAGAGTCAATAGCTGACCGTGAGCGATCTGCCTTCGTGGTAAATCACATATATATGTGCTCAGGGAGGCTCCTTTCAGGCATTATGTTACGTAACTATTCCATTTCTTACACCAAATAGTCTCTGATAAAAAATCTCTCTCTTTAATAAAAGGAATATTTTTAAAGTACCATTTCAGCTAGCCCAAATTAAAAATAAATTAAAACATGTACGTTGTATATCAGCGAATAAATAAAATTTAGTCACCTCTGAGAATATAACAGCATAAAAATAAATTATAACACGTAAGTACACTAACAAATAAATAAAATTCAGTCACCCCTTAAAATATAACAGCCACCCTTAGCACAGTAACACTAGTAGTTTCAGTGTAATCGACCAAAGTACAATTAGATGAGTAATAGTTTCACAAAAGTCAAAATCCTCTACAGCAATTTTGAATGTCGCTCCAAATCATTGAGCACAGAGACAAAGCGCGAGAAATTGGTATTTTCCAACTTCAAATTCCAAGTTTAACTTTTCGCTTTCCGATTCAGAATGAGATAGATCGTTTATATTGAATCGTTATACATTTTTAGGTTTTCACTAAGTTACGATATCATACATTTTCTTGATTATTCTTGATGTTTTATTTATAACGTACATTTCGTGATAGAAAGCTCGATTAGTATTTAACTGAATCATGCCTAATCGAATCATATTTTGAGTTTAACTCTTATGTTATAAAAGTATTTGATGTTAAAATTTGCTTGTGATGTGTGGTGAAGTTTTACTTCAGATTAATCATGTTTATGTTACAGAAGGACTGCCGTGTATATATGAGCGCGAAAAATAGAACTGCGCATTGCTGTTTGGCAGTAAAAAACCGCAGTTTGGTGCTTCTACAGCTAAGCCATCCAGCGGGTTTCATACTTTGTATTTAGATGAAAATATTCTAGATTCTAAAATTCAAGACTCATTTCTAAGACCAATTCCCGATGTTCAACGTGGACAGCAAATTACTACGTATGAATAACTTCTCAGCTCGCCTGACCTAAGACGATAAGTAGCGCCCATCAAATTTTTGTTACCAAATATCAATTGCATAATACCCCACAACAGTCCGAAATGTTTACCCTAGTATATCGTTGTTTATGTGTATAAGCTGATCAATTATATATTCTCTAAGACCAAGAATTTGTACATCTACTTTATCGTTCCACTGTACCATGGTCCCTTCTCAAATTGAAAAGGTTAAGGCAATGCTAAGTTAGCCCAGTACATGTCACTGTACGGTGCGCAGTTTGCCTCATTATATTCACCATGAAACGATATCAACAAAAAATTTAATAATGAAAAGAATACATATGGACCAAGTTGACGCCGAGGCCAGTGATTCTGTAACATAACATGAGAAAACTACCAACTCGTTACCGAGGCGCTGCAATAATGAAAACCTGGGCTAATTAATTAAAGCCGAGAACAGACCGTTTAATGCATTTCCACTTCCAACAGCTAATTGTTGGATGAAAAGCGCCAATAAATAATAGGATCGTGGAGAACAATACACCCTATGGTACCGAGGAGTTTACAACTTGGAGCATGCGCAAAATATAAGCGATGGGATATAATTACTACCTTTTAGAAAGACAAGAAAACATTTAATGAAGAGACTTTGGTAAGATTGTATAAAAATCACTTAGTAATTTAGAAAAAAATGTAGTATTAATATCAGAAAAAAATTAACTTTAATCCAATAGTCCACAGAGGTGCTTGGTCCAAGGAACATTTTACTCGGTAATTTGAAACACTGCCTAAATCTTTAAGACTGAAAAACGGTACTTGTAAGATGCCAAGCTATTTGAAAAGTATGTGTTAATATCACTTTCAAAATGAAAAAAACTATTGCTCATGTAACTATCTTTTGTTATCATAAAAATATATTAAATTTTATACCTAAGTATACTTTTATAACAAAGCTGTACGAAAAACAAATGGACGGACTTACTTTCTTATTGTATTAATACGGCTTAGAATAATAAACGCTACAAGTTTACACCTCGCGACGCGAACGAAACTAGTAACGTGTTTAGGAAATCCAATTTGCCTTTTACTTTATGGAGTATTTGCAAGATATCACTCAGTCAGTCATTCTATTGTTTTAACACATTATATGTTTTAATATATAATATATATTAGATACAGAGTTTCTAATAGTGTCTCGAAATCTGGATTTGTGCCTGATTCACCACCAATTCCATGATGGGATGTAAACGTAAATGGTGAACCATAGGAGAGTACTACACTTATTTGCTTACGTGTTCGAGGATAAAATATGTTACGTTTAGAGTATGTATGTTTAGTTTATGTATGTCTGTATTCTTTGCTTATTTGGTAAAAAACCGGGCGTGACGAAGCTTATGTTACAAATGTGTATAAATCAATGTGCAACATAAACAATATGAGTATTCAATATATTTATTTATATGCGAGGAAACTTATAGCCTATTCTGCATTCTGCAAGATATTCGTATATTTATCTTATATCTTTATTCTTGAGGAAACTTGCACATTTTAGGGTTCATAAAATATGTTCTCTAAAGGCGTTTGAAGTCTGCCAACCCGGACTTAGCCAGTGTGGTACACTATGGCCTTAATCTTCTGATTTTGAGACGAGACCCGTGTTTTAATAGTGAAATGATAAAAGGCTTGAAAAAAATGTATTCCTTAGTCGTTGTTCAACCTCTTTCCCGAAACCTGCCTCTTTCCGGAAACTATATTCTTCTTTAAATATTAAAATTATTTTTGTATTATATAATGTATTTGATCCCTACACTACTACATTAGCAATACACTCACCGCATCTTTCACAGCAGAACGTAAACGTATCTGGTGACATTCACTACCCTCTTCTGTCACCCCATTCTGTGAGTGTAGTTCAATTTTAATTTGAGCTTGGCGTTATTGAAAATACATATATGTTACGTAGCTACTGAAAATTAATTCTTTCAAAACTTATCTAGCAAGCCAATGGCGTATCCTAGTACGAAAATCTTCCACCAGACCTCTAGTAAATACTTGTAACTAGGTAAAGTATTTGGTAAGTTGTTAGCAGGTATCGGCCTTTTGGAAACTTGTTTACGGTGTTATTTTGCATGTTCCTTCAGTTGATTGTCGCACCGAGGGCAAAGGGAGATCATGGAATTTATATAGTACCATAGCTCTGCTTGGGGGTGCCCTAAGGCCTGCAATGGACATTTCAGGTCACATGGATGGAATAGTTCACTAGTTCACAATGAAACGTTTCATCGTTTCAATGCGTGGTAATTGGAATTTTTAGAGTAAACAGATATAACTAAGGTTGCAATATACGCTGACATACTGGGCTGGTAAAGAAATATCAATTATGAGATTAGTTACAAATATACCATGGTAAACGAGATACAAAGATTCTCGTTTAAATCACCCTTCTGTGGTATTAGTGTTGTAAATAAAGATTGTATTTTCAAGGATTAAGAATACTTGTGATGGTTCACTGATAAAAATTTCAGTCTTTAAACGTGAGGTATTCGGTCTCTGGAATGCAAACTGCAGTTAGTATGCGATGCACTAATTATTGCGCCTCGCTTCCGCTAATCTCTGTGTATAGACTACAACCCTAAGTAGGTATTCAGTGAAAATTTGTTCAAGAAGCAGCCACTTTCATAATGAAATTTGAGTTTTAGTTTTACTTAAGTATACAACATCAAGTTTAACTTCATCTATTAATTTCTTGATATCAATTATTCTATTTTCACGTGTTGTTTGTCAGTCAGGTGCGGAGACTATAACATTTCCATCAGCAAATTGATCATTTCGTTCTTGCCAGATTACTTTTAATACTTATTCATATAAGAATGGATCTATCATTGAATATTAGTAAATTACTGTAAATAAATGAATTAGATATATAAATGTGTTTATGGTCAGCCTTAAAATAGGTCCTGAGGCTTATCTAATAGTGGACTGGTCCGATGATGATAATGATGATGACATGCCGCTGAATGTTGATAAAAACAAGTTGATTGTGCGCAGCTCGTTTAACGCAGCGCTTATTACTCAGCGCAATAATAGTTACTTTTGATATTAAAGTTTAGAAGAGTAACTAATTGATATGTTTGAAAGGAGTAGAAACTGCAGCGGTAGAAAAAAGAGACCGGTAGATAATATTTAGACTTTCCACATTTAAGTCATTGCGTAGAATATACAGAAATTACATTTGCAAACTCAAGCGAACGTTCTATCGACCGAAATGTTAACAGACACAGATTGATGAGCGATAGTTACAGCTAATTACAGTTGAAAATTGGTGTGAACCGACTAAAACTAGTTATCTTTCAAGTTGTAAGTTACTCCAACTTACACCCACTCGAGTTAAGTGACTAAAAATGGTTTTTAATTAGCTACTGGTTGGGGTAGTGACTGCAGTTGTTATTTGATAAAAACTTCTGAATCTTCGAATTACTTTCGTCAATATTAACGCTATCAAATGATTCTTTACCTTAAATATCATACCAGTAACCAGTAACCATTAAGCATTATCGGAAATCGTCGACGTTTAGATTTATTGTCCTATCTTTTACCTTCGTCTCATCAGCTACCCAAAGTATTCCTCAAGCCGCTCCATTTTTAATCCCCGGCAACGACCCAAAGCAGTTGCAATTAATCACCAATGCTGTAATCATTTCCCTATTTGTGCAGTAGTTGCAGGGCCTGGATCTGAATGAATAATTACGTATGTATATTATGTAGTTTATCAGCTTTTTGGTCTAAGTCTGACCATCAGTAAGTATAATAACGTAAATAAATAAGAATTAATGTAAGAGAGATGAGACAAATCACATAATTTATTTTAATTACAACAAAGCTTAAACTCTCCGCGAGTAAAAGCAGATTTTCGTTCATAAACAATTTCCTATGCGGCCAACGGTAAAGTTAATATATATAAAACTAAACGCGCTGTTGTTTGTGACACAACTCCCAAACAAGCGACACATGAGGACAACCTAGAGGAAGTACTTACTCCAACTTAAAAGTTGGTCCACTGACGAAAATCAACTGCTAATATAGCCTTATGAAGTGAATTTCCCCACTTACAAACAAATTTCGACCCTAAATTCCAATTTGATAAAATGAATTTTCTGTAACAGGGCCTTAGAATAAACTGTTCGATGTTTTACCAGTGAAATTAGTCTTTGTTGCAATGAAATAGAGTTCATTATCCATTGATTGGTAACTGTCTGCTGGTTGGGAATATTTTAAAAACGAAACTATTTCGCTCATTGGAAAACAGGCTTTAAACCTTGGAATAAACAACTTAGTTTAAAAATAACGAAAGTTGGATTAGGACGTTATATCACTGTGCTTTAAATGCCTTACTGAAACATACAAACATGACGGTACGTAATAAAATGTACCATATGACATTGACTTAAATTTGAATTTGGATTGGAATAGTTAATATAGAGAGAGTGTATCCTAACGGAATTTTTATTTCGGAATAAACGGAAGTTTTCTGAGATAATCCTTTCAAAGGATTTTGCTTGTTCAAATAATCTGAAAGGGTAACATAATTATGTTCTCTTGTATCTAAAAAATAACGATAATAACGCTTTAAACTTACAACCTACCATTTGGTGTCTGTCGAGAGTTTTATCCACATATTACAAGTTGTTTAAAAATCCATTGCTTCTAATACAATTTGGTACAAAGTTAACTACAAGCTAGAACAGTCTGTAAAGTAATAATATTATTAGGTACTATTAATTCAGCATATTTAAATTAAATTTATTACTAGTTTCGTGAACCTCACTAAATTCTTTCAAGGTAAGATACAACATACAAATAATGTATTATCTGAAAAATTATTTTTACTTTGACCCAAGTACGTGCGTCCTATCGGACGTGCACATACGTGTTTGCGTGTGTACGCATGCTTGCTTGTGTGTGTGTGAAGCAGATCCATTTTAACTATAAATTTCACTGAAACTGCTCGTAAAGTCTGCATACCATATTCGATCTTATAAAGAGCAATTCACATTTATTACTAGGGATTTTTCCATTGCACGTGACATACCAAAGCGTAGCATTAGACTAGAACGTTCGATCGCTTTCTAGAACATTGACCTTGATAATCTGGGCATTCGTAATTCGAAACCGATTCAATGTTATGTTCACTCACATATCTATGCCCAACACTGGAGCTTGAATACATGAAGCTATTAACAATAAACTACAAAACTGCATGCAATGGTAGGTACTCATAAACATTAAGAAGTCAGAAACATGAAAGATTGGTTTTTCATCCGTGGTAGTAGATACCTAACCGAGACATTAAATGGTTCAACCACCCTTAGGGCTACGACCTGGATAAGGAGACGTCATTTAAATTCACTACACACTTTCATTTCTCTCATAGACGTGTATGGTGCGAATGTGTGCTGTGAGAAGTGACTTCAATGAAATTGACTTCGTAACTCATTGTCTCAAATGAAAGCAAACGTTAAATACCTTCTCTTCCCATGTCAAAATATGGAATTAGCGATCATAAATAGAGGTTTGTTGTCCACTGTTACATGTTTCTCTTTAGCTAGATTGGTACCATCTGTATCAATGTATCATCTCAAATAACTGTATCAGTTAAGGCCATGTGTTACACACTGAAGTGTTCAATTTTGTGAAGTTCTTTCATTTTGGGGTTCACTGTAATATGGGAACAGGCATTCTGTTAAGGAGAAAGGAGTATATATTCATAAGAGTTCTGTTAAAATAATGAAAGAGAAGTCATCATCATCAGCATATTCAAGCATGTTTCAGCTCTTTGCATGCAAGCGCTGCCGGCCACTTTGCATATATCGTAACCTCAGCTTGCTGGAGGGCATCCTACGCTACACTTGCGGGGTCTACACTACATAACACGTCTACTTTAGCGGTTATCGATTGTGACCAGCCCATTGCCACTGAACCAATGGGCTATGTCGATAACCTTGATTCTCTATTGGGTCACTTCTTTTCGGATTCCATTCTTCGGGAACACCAAGCATACCCCTCTCCATAGCTCGCTGAGCGACCTTAAATAAAAGACAAATAATCTTGGTTAATTTCATTTGCAGCAACCTTCTCTCTTGTTTAATTTACGCCTTTCTCTATCGGGTTGTCTGGAAGAAATCGCTTTTAAGCTATAACGCCCGTTGTTCAGATTAATACTATCTACGTGCATTGTAATACTTTTTGTATTATGGTGTAAACATTAAAGAGTTATCTATTCTATTCTATTTTATCTTGTACTATTGTAGTATCGTTATCGACGGTATGTATTAGTCTGAAACCGTATTCTGATTCATATAACAACCACGGCATAACCCATGAACTTCCGTAGGTAAACGGAAGCGTCTAACCTTGCACTTAATTAAGCTAACTGAATCGAGTTAATCAACGAAGACTGTTTTCATATAAACTGTGTATGTGATACCAAACATTATCGTTTTGGAGAAGCCTGAATTATGATTTATCCTAAATTCTACTAAAAAACTTTTTTACATTGCTTGTTCGATTTTGAATCTGTTGTGTTTTTGATATTTCGAATAACCACGAAAGTAGTTTTATTACTATTTGTTATGTTTAAGAATAGGGCTCTTAAGATAAATAATTATATGCGAATTAAAAAGGTTTTATCCGATGTTGATGCGATATTAGATTTAGCAAGCAATTGAAACGCGTTCAGTGTGTGCGTGCGTATTTTTTAATAATTAGTTTTACGCTACTTTGGGAGGCCTACGACATACTCAATCTCGCTGCTTTATTTGAAATAGTTATACAGATTACTGTCGTCGCGATCGATCGGATACTTTCAGTTATCATTAACGCCTTCGATGAAGTTTACCGATTGCTACTTAACGATAACAATCGGAACGGATTGTTTAGCGTGGCTTAGAAACGCGGGAAGGATCCTTGAAATTTGCCACTCGGGGTCAATGAGTCAAGTGCTGGCCACGTCTGACATTGCTTAACTTTACAGATCGTTTGCAATCCGCACCCACGTTGGGACCACGAACACTCCTACAAACTATTTATCGAATAGTTTTGGTTAATCACTGGTGAAATGTGAACTGCATGTGGACTACCGCAAAACAATATATACACTTTGTTGTATGCAGATCTTAGGCATGCACATTATATATTTAGGTATAACAGAACATTTTGTTAACCATTTTGGCACTGAGTGCTAAATACTTTTTCCTTAGAGGCCTGTAGTGCTTCGTAATTTATTTTTCTCAATACTATTTTCTTAAGTAATTAACTATAAGTATTTGGTGAACTTGATATAGATCAAGTTATAAGTTGATATAGATCAAGTTATAGATATATAGATATCTAATCAGCCCGTATCTTCCCACTGCTGGGTATAGGACTCCCTTTTATTGCGCCACATTCCTCGGTCCTGTGCTGCCCGAACTTGATGCTATTGTTTAAAAGACGTAACAAACTACAACACATAAATACATGTATTATACGCGTAAAAAAATTACTAGTTCACAAAACTATCGCTGCCGCTGTACACAACGCTTAAGCCCTAAGAATCATTGCATACAATGGACCGGTCATCCTGCTTTTCCCAAAGCACCAATGGGAACGCGAGAACGTATTAATTACAGCTGGTCATTAGCCACTAATTGAAGGTTGCTGACCACCGTACTTTATAACACTGGCTGTTAATAATTGAATAGATCGTTGATAACTCGCACGCACTGTATAATATATTATTTAAAAGATTGGAAGAATAACTCTCGTAACATTAATATATCTCGTATCAACTTTATACAGTATTCAGAGCCTGTTCCATAATAATCAAACAGCTGTAGTATGTACTTGTACATATGTGTAAAAATATCGATTCGAAAAAATTGTTTTTCTTATAGTTGACGAAAGTGGCAACCCCAGTCATCGATTTCGATCACAATCGATTTATAGGTCTGTAAGGGTTGAAAACGACGTAACTTTTGTTGCAGTTCAATTCATTACGTTTATTGGAAATAGATGGGATAGTAAATTAGGTTAATATCTCGAAGACAAACGACACAGAGTCAATACTATGGTGGTTTGATAAACGTACATTTGATAAATATAGATATATTTACTTCCATTTTTGTATTTATTATTACATCTGGAATATAAGACATTTGTAATTAACATGTTCACCTTCGATTATCTGGACAAAACATTAAACTTAAGTCAGTCTTATTAAGGCTCAATATATTTTGACTTATTTACTTATACTAATTGGAATAACAAGAACAAAAATAAACAGTCATATTCGAGGTCTGTTGCAGATGTCTACAGTCGGCAGCGGTCACTGTTGTCTACTGATTGCTTATTAACAAACAATTAACTAAATACCAGTAATTTAAAGGGGAATAATGGAATATTAGCACCCAAGCCTTCGTACGCTTGCAAGGGAAAAGTTACATTGTTTGTTCCATTATAGTCGTTTTGCGTTAGGAATATGTGCTATGAAAAATAAATATAGGCACTTTCTACGCGCTATTCGATTATAATCGGCTGTAAATCAATTAGGCTTGACGTATTTCCGTAATAAAACGTTTCCCGCTTGCACCCAGTACACGCGCGTGAGTGTATCGTTCTCGTTACTACAGTGTTCTTGAACCAGGAGCCGAGGGGAGTTTATACTATTTTAAAATCAATATTAAGGTTGGTCGTTCATAATATGTTCGTTGTCATAACGCTGTAGGTTCGTTTCTCGCCCGTAACAAATAATTGAGTGACGAGCTTATTCTATCTGGTAATGAAACACTCCCACGTTTCAACAGTTACGTTTACATCCCAATATGGAATAGGTGGCGAGTATAATGGCATTATTCATATTTCCGGACTCCGAGTCCCAAGTAGAAAATCTTAATTAGAAAAGTCCAATAGTGCCTGAGCCGGAATTGGAAGCCAGGACCTCCAAATCGGCAGTCGCACTTGCAACCAACACGACCAACGAAGAAGTCAATTATTATGTAAGCATTTTAATATATTTCGCATGTACATACATGCATGTACTACATACTTATTTATCTACGCGCTACACCCTTATATCATGAATATAAAGTAACTAAAGCATATTTATTTGCATTTTCATTTGTAGTCTGCATCGTACCAAAAATCAGCATTTATATCAAATATATATC
>DWFO01000206.1:0-23693 GCA_018246595.1 Mimoniades nurscia nurscia
AGGCTCACCACCTATTCCATAGTGGGACGTAAAAGTAACTGGTGAAACGTGGGAATGTTCTACATTCCTCTGCCTACTTCTTCGGGGATTACAGGCGTGATGTTACTTTTCCTTTATTCTTATTATATGTATTATCACACTAGATCACTTACTTGGTTGGCATAGACCACTGAGTTCGATCATCAAATAGACAGATTTAAAATGACGCTTATGATAAAAGTATGCCTGCCTCATTGGTCGTGTTGGTTGCAAGCGCGACTGCCGCTCAAGAAGTCTTAGGTTCATATTCCGGATCGGGCACTACTGGATTTGCTAACTTAAATTTTCTAGAAGCGGCTCATAGTCTAGATATGTGTCCGATGTATGTCAATAGACCCACTTATTCCATAGTGGTACGTAAATGTATCTGGTAAAAGTTGCTACATTCCTCGACCTAACTCTGCGGGATTACAGGCGTGATGTTACGTTATGGTAAAGTATAATTTTAAATGCAAATCTCGCAAAACAAAGATCCTCCATCCAAAGAGTAATTTTAACTCATAACACAAAATGCAAAGCCATCAACTAACATATAATATTTTATAATTTTTTTAGCAAGATCTCGCGCGTATTTCCCGAGGGATTTGACACAGGGTCCTTTTAATCGAGATTAGTTTTCGATGGCTAGGAAATCGTCACGAAACTTGTTTTCCTCATATATTTAGCGTAAAGATAATACCGTGGCAAGTGAGAACGTTGCTTGTGAGACAAAGGAAATAAGAAAACTTATTCCCTTCCGCCACACAAACAGAAAATGTTTTACATACGAGAGCGTGTAGAGGTCGCTCGGGTTACATTCATTTTGAGACTGTCCTGTTTTATTCATTTATTCTGTATTCAATTGTTGTCTTTTAAACATTCCGTTCGACTACAATCTTGAAAGAATCCATTCTGTATACCGCCAAAGTACATTGTACCCATTATAAAAATAATTTCAAAATGTTTACAGCAAATAATTAATTCGGTTTTACATGGCGTAATTTTAAATGTTACAAATTTGTAATAAACATACACTATGTAATATAAAAAAACCCGAATCCGAATCGATCATTGAATATTTATCTCAAAACTCGTCCAACATTGCCAATGATTTTTTTTACGTTTAATAACAATGTCATATGTACATGAATAGATATTGCGATTATATCTATAATTAAATACAATTAAATTTACATTTAATTTTAATGGTTACGATTAATTAAAGTTCTTTGTATCATTAACTAAAGTGCACTAAAACTACAATTAAATAAATCACTTGTTCTGTGGTTCTTACAAACGTTATGGTCACATGATAGAGTCCTTGGGGAACGAAAGTGTAAAGTTTCATACACGACATGTCTGATAGGAAACCATCTCTCTGTGAAATGCTTAGAAGCTCCGTGTACGAATATTTTCCTAAAGGCAATTCCTACGCTAGGCCGTTGTCAGTCTGGTATCGTATCCAATAATAATAATAATCATTATTTTTTCTAACTCAGATTTTTTTAGTAGTGGCTCGGTGTTTATGTGTGCCCGCTATATGGCATAAGGTTCAGCACCTATGCCATAGTGCGACGTAAGCGTAGCTGACGATGTTTCGTTAGTGGAACACACACCTCTGTCTAACTCTTCGGGTATTACAGGTGTGATGTTACACAATAATCATCATCATTAACCCTTCTATCGTTACACTTTCACGGGTCTCTCGTAACGAGAAGGGTTAAGGTTCAGTTCGGTGCGCTGGCGAAGGTCAGTAAGCTACATTTCATACAACTTATAGTGCGTTATTAAGAACTAGACGGAGTTGATGTTTATATTCGCCACTACAGCAAGTGATATTTTATCTTAAGTATAATTTTTTTCAATTTCATATTCCATTGTAACACTCTACGCTCATGTTACATAACAATGAAAAGCTGTCTTTGTTTCGTGTCGGATTATAAACGTTTTGTTTATCGCTTTTAAAATGATTGCACGCCGACAGATCTAGCAACCGTTCGCTAGCGAACAAAAGTTCGTATTCGTTTGTGTTCATCGGATTCATTATTCGAATGTTTCATATATAATCTTTAATGCCTTTTAGTAATAGTTTATTTATCACCTGGTCGGATGGTCGAAAGTGCAACCGCTAAGCGAGAAGTCAATGTTTCGTGCCCTTGGTAGATATACTGTTGTTTTTATAACTTGAATTTCCAAATAGTAGCTCGGAGTTCATTATACGTCGTTGTATTTTATATTACGTTTGCTTTGCACAAACATCTAACGAGTCACATTATTTCCCTTGGTAGTTATCATGCCAGGGGAAACACTGCAGGGGAGAAACTTTTTCCTGGTATATTTAAATTTTTTAATTGACATAACTTAATAAGGGCTGAATCAATTATATGTTACGCCTCAACAAGACAATAAATGCAAATAAATTAAGTAAATTACTAGGAAAGACTCACCTTCATGCATCTCACTTTCGCTATCAAATGACAGCGATTTAACGGCTCGTGTGTTCAGTATTACTAATTTCACATTAATTATAGCGTTTAAGCGTAATTTTAATTATAACCGTGTCATATTCCTGTTGGCATCAACGGACCAAACTTGTCTGTCTCCAATTACACCGAAACTCCTCAGACAGTCAGCGCACATACGCAAAATAGCAATAAAGTGAAAATCGAAAATACACAAATATTGTTTGTCAGCTTGTTAGTTTGACTGCCTCGTAGGACGTGTTCGGGCCTCGGGTCGGCCACTAGGTATCAGATTTTTCTTATAACATTTTCTATTAGCAGCTCGGAATCTAGTATGTGACCGGCGAATGATAATATAGGCTCACCATCTATTCCATAGTAGGACGTAACCGTAACTGGTCAAACGTAAGAATGTACTGCACTACCTCTTCGGGAATTACAGGAGTGATGTTACTTAAGCACACTTGTTTAAATTCCTGTTAAAATTAATTTAATTTGGAAATCGCGAACGAGAAGTAATATATGTAAGTACCTTCGCCTGTATGTTTCGATAAAAATGTCAAAGGCCACGTCAAACGTCAAACGTCACAGGCCAGGGCAGATACACTTTGGAGACTTAATTTTGGAACTTCCGCAAAAAATACTATAATCGGACATTCAATCATACCGCCATTTATGAAATACATTAAGATACTATTATATTGTTTACTGCACAAAATGATAACACGTGGAATAAAAAAGCTTTTTTAAAATGATATTCATACACATTACATCTTATAATAGACTAATCCATACATCTTAATGTGACTCATATTTCCCGTAAGCGACACAGACAGATATTTCCATTTGCTACGCTCCTGGTCCTTGTCACGCATACGTAACGTAAAAACGAAAAAGTCTTCGAACAGCCCAAATTACGGAAGACACTTCTCTCCAATAGGAAACAGCGGAACGTATTTCATTTCCCGTACCTTGAGGAAAAGGTACATACAAAATGACATTCTTGGCGACGTCACACAGCCGCCTCGATGCGGCGCCGGCGTAATACCGCTATGGTGTTGCGTACGTTCCCGTCTGCATTGTGTCCGTGAAAAGATCTTTGCGCAACATACATAGGTATATCACAGTATTAAATTGTCGATACCCGTAAAAAGTCATATACCTACCTACGGAGATATGTATGTATGTGAATGAATTTAGATGAATGAGCGAGTGAATAATAATATATTGGGACATCTCCACACACGGCCATCTGAGCCCAAAGTAAGCGCCAAGAGAGCTTGTGGTATGGTAACCAAATGGGTGATTAACTACATATATACATTTAAATATACATATAAGTAGAAAGATATTTTTTTAACCCAAACACAAGAAATGCTTGTGCTCATAACACAAATATTTATTCTGGGTGGGAATCGAATTCACGACCGTCGGCGCAACAATTAGGTTAACTAATCACTGCACCAACGGGCCTTGTCTTTCCGTTGACGCAACCTTTGCTATAGTAGTGAGACAGAGGATGAACTACAAATATATGCGTACTTATGTATATAATACAGTCCATTCTACAAACATATTCTCCCAACCATTTTATCGTTCCACTGCTGGAACATGGGTCTCCTCTCAGAATGGGAAGGTTAAGGCCATAGTCTGCCACGCTGGCCTATTGCGGGTTGGCAGACTTCACATGCCTTAGGGAACATTTTTTTTTTAATAACTTTAAGGTGTGCAGGTTTCTTCACGATGTTTTCTTTACCGTTATAGCAAGTAATATTTAATCTTAAAACGCACATTTTGTATAGAGGTGCGCGCTAGGATTTGAACCCGGGATCCCGGAGTGAGAGGTACAATTTCAAACCACTAGGCTATCACTACATATAATTATGTTCTAGATATTTTGTACGTTTATAAATACATATATTACTATATACGTGAATGAAATAACAATAATAACTGCAGAAATATTTCACGAGTATTACGTAGTTCTAGCCAGCCGTGTCGCCCGCGCGGCCACTGTCACCGAACGTTTGACCCTAAGGTTTCCAGAAAGCCTCTGAGGCCCCAGCGCATGGAAAATGAACCGCCATAACACTTAGCGTTACGTTCCTTGGCGGCAACAGCTGCTTGCGCACATGTACTGGTTCCACAGGGAGCGATGAAAGATAAACTGTATTCATACAATTATCTCCTTATTTAGTGATAAACATTTGATTTCAGTATACAATTATCTCCTTATTAATTGATAAACATTTGATTTCAGTATTAACATAGAGGATTAAATTTTACATCGGCTTAACTCACCCATTCCTTTTTGAAGGTTAGTATTCCAATAACATACGTAGGTTATGCCGGCATATCGTTGAATAATCTTTTTTCTGTTGATTTTAAAAAATAACTCAAAGATATAAAAGTACATTTTTTATCGGTACGTGCCGATTTCTATAGTAAATTTCGTACCTTTTACCGCTTTATAAATGAAATAAAAACAATGAAATACGCAATATAGATACTGATGCAATAACAACTGCGGAAACAAACGACACATTCGCTATAAACAGCGGTAGAGTGACGCGACAGAATCAATTCCCACACTAATTGGCACCTACATGAATAGACGACGAACGGTACGGACGATAACTACTAAACGAGCAATTATAGAAGTAGGGGCGGAAGAGGGTGGAGCGAAAATATCTCTCTAAGTTATCAAAACCTAACATTGAAGGCAATCACTAAGATAAGAAGATAAACTCAAATACGTTTTTGTATGCAAAGAATGATTATTAGTGTCATTACACCATCACGTCTGATCCCTTATGGAGTGGGCAGAGAGCGACGAGCGCCACGTATCTCTGCCCTTACGGACCTGAAGTGCTTATTCTAAATTTTACAAGACTTCTGACAATTTTATCATTTGTTAATAAAACGAACTCCTACTATCGCTATGCCGTAGAAATACAGTTTTACGAAGCGTACCTTTACTAATACATTAAACGAAACATAATTAAGACGATCGTAAATATCAACGCAAAACGGTTGTAGGAACGCAGAACCCAACGGTGGGCTATTACGTTCAACGGCTCAGTCCGCAGTGCGCTACACACATAATAAACATATGACCCCTTAAATTCTATTAAGAACGGTTTGAGAGCGAAGCACTAACAATATTAAGGGTGGTTCTTGAAGACGGTCATAACGCTTAAAGTAACGATTGTGTTCGTTAGCCGACAGCTGCGGGCCCACGAGTGAAGACCTGTCCGAAACGTGACGAGGAAAGATGTAGGTACTCGTATGTGAGAGATGTCATAGATAATTTTTGTCACGAACACGTATAACATAACATAGGAAAACAAGGAAAACTATATGTACGTTGCTCTCAGCTTGCCCAGTGAGGGACTGGCGTGATAATAATAAAAGTTAATATTAGGAAACATTGTAAAAGTCTTCATTACGATTTCAATTTTAATCTAATTACCTACTAATACTACTAATAAATTATAACAACATTATAAGCGGTCATAATAAAACTATAAGTCATTAGGTATATAAAATTATAAGCGGTAAATATAAATTTGTAAGCACTAAGAAAGAACTGTCTTGTAGTAAGGAGAAGCGAAAGTAAACAACTTGTACATAATATACGAGTATATTGAAGAATGAACAAGAGCCTTCCCACCAGAGTATATTAATTGGTAACATTAAATAGAAAACTTTTTTTTAAGTCATATCCGTAACCAAAATGCAAGTACAAAAAGAGTTATGAATGTAGAAACGGCACAAGTCTGTAAGGACAAAGATATTTGGTAATCGGTGATCTCTGCCTGTCCCGTAAATGACATGGTGTGATGTGTAATAATATTAATAATGATAATTTAGCGTTATAATGCTTAGAGCTACGTTCCCCCCAAGCTCAGCAACATCTGCGCGGGTAAGTTCACTCAGCATAAATCTTTGCCCCTTCCCCTCGCACAAAACAGTCACTTAGAAGTAATGCAATGCATCCTTCTTAATAATTATTATTGTTATGTATTTTTAATTATAAACTACTTCGTTGGCCGAATGGTGGCAAGCGTGACTAACTATCGACAGGTCCTAGGTTCAGATCCCGAGTCGGGTACTATAGGATTTATTTTAACTTAGATTTTATAAGTGAAATTTGTAGTAGCGACTCGCGAGTCTATAATTCGGCCAGACTCTATTGTAATTTCACTTAGTTTCTCTGAATCACTTCACAGCACATTTGACGATGATCGGAATAAATTTAATAAATGATTATCAACAATATATTGTATCCGCTATTTTCAAGCGTTACGCGATAGCCGTTGTTGAAGTCAGATAACAGTGTTATAAGGTCGGCCAACACGCAGTCGGTCAGTGTGGCAGGCTACGACCTTAACCGGTCTCATTCTGCAAATTCCTATCTAAATGTGAAATGACAAAACGGTGGGCGACGATGATGCTCGTACAATGTTAAGAGATCAATCAGTACTCCCATTTACATTGATTCAGATTCATGAAAGGGCGCATCTTTCTTATGGCGCATGAAAGCAGGCTCCCCGAGCGGCTACTATGTCTGAGTAAATACAAACATATGTATATTGCCCGGCGCGGCCTGGACATTGCGACCAATCCTTTCGACGCGATGGCTGATCGCTCAACATCCCCTCCCAGAGCCAACCAATTAGATCACCTGTCGATTCGAAGAAGAATATTCATCCACGCTGCTCTGAGTAAACGTTAAGGCCCCATAATGGCCGCCATCACTAAGAGGTCAAGTCTCCAGCAACATTATGTGAATGCGGCGATGAATCACGTTCAATTCTCTTCTTATTATTTTAAATTTGAGCTGGATTCTATGAAGCTTAGTCCTTTCCTCTTCGATTTTGATCTAGTCACTGACACGTTTATGGACGCGCGTGTTTTTATTGATCGGTTAACTATGGTTGATCCTTTACTGATTGCTTAACATACTTATGCAATAGGGTTACAGGCTATTACAAAATATATTCAAAGTTTCGGCAATGTTCGTGAGAGTAACATCGGATCTCAAACTTAAAATAACTAAAACATTGTTTTATCGTAACATAAACATAGTTAAGTTCATGTGCATATTTTTTGTGATAAAAGTGTGTTATTATTTAAATTCTCTGTAAGATTATAATTAACAATAACATTTATTTGTTGCTACGTATGTATATGAAAAATGTAAGTGATAGCCTAGTGGTTTGAAATTCAACCTCTCACTCCGGAGGCCCGGGTTTAATCCAACCGCGCATTTCTTTACAAACACAAACAAGAGACTATGGCCTTAACCCTCTCATTCTGAGAGGAGACCCATGTTCCAACAGTGGAACGATAAAAAGAGTCGGAAGATACATGTATGTAGAACCTCATAGATTTCACTATCAGGTAATTCTCGAAGTGATGGTGAATAATATTGGTAGGCATTATGAATAAAAGAATAGAAAGAAATTGCAAAAAATCGGGAACATGTATACAACAACTATTTAACAGCCAAAAAACGGTCATAAATACATGATAATTTCTCAAACCTATTACACTCACAGTTTACGAAAATTCTGTAACGTTCAGCTGTACAATTACACCAGGTATACGTATTCAGAAATATTTCCAATGAACAAAAACTCCAAAGTCAAAGAATTAAGATCAAATTGATCAATGATATTAGTAAAACCATCATTGGCTTATTTTTCAATAGATTTCACATTTGCTACAAACTTTCACCATTCACACTAAGGGCCGACAGGTTAAGACAAATACTATTAGGCATTAAAGTCGCCCTTTATAACAACCAGCGTTAAAATAAACAGTTTAAATAAATATTCATTTGTGACAACCCTAGCATAAACACGGCCAACCGAACACTTTATCGGCAAGTGTCAAACTGACGAACATCAATATAGATAGTGCGCTAAGGACTCATGCGAGCTGAGGTTATCGCGACGTTTACGTAAAAGGCGTAAAGTAGTCACTTTAGACGTCCAACGATATTTTCCACTTCATTGATAATGGCAAAATTGAAATATACATGAATGAACTAGGTTATATTATGGCAAAGGCTATGTGTGGAGGGGGCGTCGTTTGAACGTCTTGTGTAGTTATTGTTCGAGAAGCCTTTTTGTACTTAACAGTATTTTATTATTTCTCCTTAAAGCTGTGTTCTCATGCTGAATAACGATAAGAAAATGTAGCTAAATTGCAAATAAATTCACTCTAATAAAACCGACTACGTAGGTCGGCTTTGTAGGGCTTTTAGGAAGATACACCGTTATAAATTATAATAAAGATTTAATACAAATTAATTGACAAGAATGCCTCTTAGGTCGAATGGTCACATGCGTGACGGCCGATCGAGGGGTCCTGTATTTGATACCTGGGTCACAAAGTATTAGTGGCTTTATCAAACTTTTAATTCTCACTATAGATTTGTGTCGAGTGCATGGCAATATTCTCATCTCTTATTCCATGGCGGAACGTAAACGTAATTGGTAAAACGCGGGAATGTAACTACTACATTCCTATCTACCTCTTGAGGGAGATACCGATATGACGTTATGTTTAAAGTAACTATGTATAATAAACTAAAAATACATTATCCACTAATCCTTAACGGAAAAGGGCAATTAAAGTAAGAGTTATGTTACTATATATATTATGTTAGAACTGATATAGGAGACGCAAACATTGTTTAAATGTAAATATGTAGTAGAACATTATGTGTTGCAAAATAAAATTTGTTTTGAAACCCGTAAATTCAACATTTCCTTTGTATATCGCAATGTTTTCAGAAGCGTTCCACAAAATTACCAGAAACAATTTAAATCTATGTAAATATTGAATTTTACAACATGTTCATCGAATACTATGTAGCCGTTTCCGTACAGTCTAGTTGCCAACCGATCTTAATGTAATTTGGGATCATGCCAGTTATGATATTAACACAAGAGTAATTAATATAATTCAACAAAGCATTTAAAACAAAATAAATACACCTTGTAAATAAGAACACTAAAATTCAGAGGTGTAAAACTAAGTAAAAGGAATTAAGGTTTTCAGATGAATTTTCTAGAAAATTGTGCTATTGAAAACTAGATCTGTACATCGAGCATACCAAAGAAATTCGAAAGACATATGATAGAAAATAAAAACGACCTTAAAATATGCAATAAAATATATTTTGTTGATTGGATCAATTTACTTTATTGATTTCATGCCGAGATGTCGGGACTACAGAGACGTCCAAAAAAGTAACTTTCCTGAAAACCCCATTTTGGCAAATGTCCTAGCCTCTTCAGCCAAGCCAAGTCCTAATTTGGACCAGCGCCAATATGACACTGTTTAGAGTACAACCAAGCGGAGCACAATAAGGCGCGAACCTGGGAAATGTATCTAAAATTATCAGGTACTCATCATTTTATAGTGTACTTATCTACAAGTTAAGTTTCCTTTTATTAAGTAAGAGACGATACCCAAGACTATCAGAAGCCAACTTTTGTGGCCAGTCACGAATGTCCTAAACTACCAAGTAATAGTTTCCAAACTTCAATACCACTCGGTTTCACCGCCTCAATTATCAGTTATCATCGCACACAGTTCGACGTCCCCCATAATGTTTTGTAAGCCATGAGAAGTCTGCTAACACGCATTTGATCAGCGTGACAATAAAGGCGCATAACTCTTCGCATTCTAAAAAAATAGTTCAGTAGTAGAATGATGTAAGGAATCATGGTGATGGTGATGATAGTAATAAACTATCTTGTACACTGAAACACGCTACGAATTGTAACTTATGAAACCAACTACGATGTCGCAAAATAATTTGCGGCCAGTTAATAACTTATCTTCGGTGTTACTTGGAACAACGAACGAAATGTAGATCTGGCTAATCAGAATTATCGCTCCCCGTACTCCTATGAACGACGAGTTCGGTTGGACCAATGCCAATGTGACATCGATGTGACGTGGACGTAGCTAGACGTATCATACACGATGCAGACAGACCAGGCATTTTGAACAGAGAGAGAAAGAGGGTTTATGGTTATGTTATCTGTCGCTCTGGTCCAATTGGTAGACATACTGACTGTTGTGGCGGATGTGTAAGTTCACTTCTCACCCAGGAAAAATATTTTTGCGATGAGCAGAAGTATGTAGTCTTTGTCGGAAAGCAAAATTGTTTACGCATGTAAATGGCTATATCTATAGAATTCTATATCCATATGTTATTTATTGGCTGTCTGGTCAACATAGCACATGCTCTATCTAGTTTGGGATCTGATTGAGATTGGTCGTGTGAGATTTAGTTTGATTATTCCAAGATACTATTATTATGACGCGGTCAGTTTGTTTTAAAATTTATTGTATTGGAAACGTGTAGTCTTCTGTTTTCCCAGTTTTTTACTTCAATAGTGGACCAACAACTAAGACATCACTGAGTTTAAAATTCATACTAAAATATCCAGAAGCGCATTCTTATGTAAATTTGGGACAATTTATTGATGTAAATAGTACGTATTTTACCCGAAGAAAAGTCTACTCGCGAGTCAATGGTCTTTATGTAGTAGACCAATAGAATAGCTTGTTTTCTAAAGGAGCTTCTCCATGGGTTCCCGCTGATCGTAGCGAGGTCGTGTCGGGCACTGATAGTTTTATTTTTTATTTAGGAGGTAGATAAATCCGACGTTAATAACGAAATTCGTCATGTCACGTAAAATAAACTTAAATTGTTTTAGTTACAGAACAATCAGTATTATATCCATAGTTAAATTTCGTGGACGTGGAACTTAGAGTATAATGATATTAGGATTCGTTTAGTAACTTAATGATAATATAGAAAGAGAAAGAAAGAAATAACTTTTTCACTAAAATATAATTTATTTGTTTATTCTTTATTGTAAAGGACGGAATTAATGACAATTGACATTTTCTACCACTCAACCCAGGTGATGAAAAGTTCAGATAGGTATCGGATCATCTTAATTAGAAAAAATAGAAGTCAAAATACAATAGGACATACGAGTAGATAAATACATAAAAATATATATGTACATATAAATAGACATACATACATACGTACACATAGATAATCACCATTTTAAAAATGCATCTCGTAATCCTCAATTAAACTTTGTAAGTGAACACTAACAAATAACATTGAAAGATTTTAAGCACGTAATGCAGTCATTGTCCCACACTTTTAAACGCTAGACGCGCAGCCTTAATTTGGAGCAATGCCAAGGTAATGGGCATATGGAGCTATTGAGTACAATATTTCGAAGAAATTCCAAACAGATTAAAACTGCAATTATGGATATAGAAAATGTACACAGGATAAATTCTCACGTTCGTTTATTTTCTTGTACTTATCAGCCTTGGTGGTCGAGCTGGTTTCAAGAGCGACTGGCGATAGGGAAATCCTGGGTTCAATTCCCAGGTAGGGCGCTACAAAATTTTTCTTATTTTGATTTTCTAGTAGTAGCTCGGGATCTGAATACATACACGGTGTATGGCAATAGGTTGACAACCTAGTCTATAGTGGGACGTAAACATAACTGGTGAAACGTGGGAGTGTTCTACATTCCTCTGCTTACCTCTTCGGTGATACCAAGCGTGATATTCCATTTTTTTTTCTTGTACTTAATAACATGATTTTGAACAATTATTCAGGCAATGCCTCTTTTGTTGCTAAATGCCTAGTATTAAATCAGAGCAGAGCTAAGGAGTTTCAAATGTATGTACGTGTTATGGGGCGATATTATTATAAACAAATAACAGTTTGCGGAATAAAACTACAAATTAGTTTCTCTTCTTAATAGTTCCCCAATTGCTGAGGATCGTCACGCCTTAGACGATGTACGTTATTTCTCCAGCTAGCCATATCTGTCCCTTGAAGGAGGGCAGCGCTAACTGGTAACTTCAGCTGTTTAGAAATCTGGTCCGACCATCTCCTTCGGTTTCGATTTGGACCTTTTGCCTTCAACATTTCTCGTCAATACAATTTTTCTAAGCTGATTGCCTCTCTTCATATGATATCGCCAATATAAGACAAGGTGTAGACACGTCGAGGACAGACGTTGGGCGTTATCCATTTTAAGTGGCGCAAATTAGTTTATGAAGATAAAAACATAAATTCAGACACCAAGTTTAGTAAGAACCTATTATTTGTTTCCAGAAAGAATTTGGTGAAGGTGCTCGATGAATCTTGTCCAAATTTGATTAGGGCTAGAGTTATATATATAGGTACAAATATCGTGTGTTGAGTAATATTTTCTAGTGCTTAAGATATTAACTCAGATATACAAAACATACCAGCGTAGGCGGTGCGAGACACTGTACTCTGCAATTCCCAACCCGCATGCCCAGCGTGGGGATTATATGGGCCCAATCCCTCAGGAAAGGCTGGTGTCTAGCAGTAGACAGCATTAGGCCGATATTTGATTGATGATTCGATATATTATACTACCAATTAGATATTGATTATAACATTATCTACACCTATACCATTTAGTAGTGTGTATTTTCAGAATAATCTGAATTAACATCTTTAAAAGATCTCGTTAAAATAAAAGACAAATTGACGAAAATAAACTTCGCTAATTGGAGGGTAATCGGACACGCGTTCATTGTTGCGCTGTCGCTTGAACGGAGCGGACGTGCCTCG
Source organism: Mimoniades nurscia nurscia (assembly GCA_018246595.1). Taxonomy (NCBI): domain Eukaryota; kingdom Metazoa; phylum Arthropoda; class Insecta; order Lepidoptera; family Hesperiidae; genus Mimoniades; species Mimoniades nurscia. The sequence goes on from DWFO01000206.1 coordinate 13,156, forward strand.
TTAACTCTGTTAGGTGCTACTAAACTAAAACAAATGTAACGTTCATTGCCCTATCGCAGTCTATGCATTTACAGTATTATATTTTTAAAATATCACTTAGTGTTGGAACATCCGTACCTATGTGTCTACATGCGTACCTACATATTTAAGTATTATCGAATTTATTTCCAGAATTATTAGCATTTAACATAAATGGTGACTAATATTTTATTTTATTTGAAACTATCACCCTTACAAATCCTTTGCAATCTTCAGTCGTAGCAGAGAATTGTACTTCGACTCAATGTGACCATTTTAAATTATAATAGGTAAAAATGAAACATTCACGTGGTACCTACTTTTATTTTTTCAAATGAATAATTGATACAAAAATGTAAACTGATTTTTATTTTCTCAATATTTCTTATCGTAATCATAAGACTCCATCAAAGCAATCTTCTAGAATGAGCTATAACATTTTATGGACCCGCATTTTAGTTATAACCCTCTTAAAAGTAATGGTAATGAGAATAAAAGTTCACTACTTAAATCTTGCTTTTACTCGATATTTTAAAACGTCTTCATTTCCATTCACTTTTTATGATTTAATATTAAATTAAATAAATGGCAAAATCTAATTTTTTTTAAAGTTTTAATTGCAGAATGATAAATTAAAAAATCCTTTCGGTCTCAGACATTCGTAAATGGAAATATTTTAGTGTTTATATCAAATTTCCTTTCGGTCTCAGACATTCGTAAATGGAAATATTTTAGTGTTTATATCAAATTTGTTGTGAAAATGAATTTATTCTCGACTTTATGAACATTTTAAAGCTATGTTGGATAAATGTACGAGATGCAGTTACTTTTATTTGATTAATTCACTAAATCTCTTAACATTTTCATTCCTTGAATCAGTATTCGAAACTTGCCTCCAATAGACAAGGTGCATGACACACTGTAAGGCAGAGATCGAAACCATTAAGCATGTTATCATAATACAAGCAGTTATAACGAATTATATGTGTCGTGTCCGTTATTTGTATATAGTAAAAAAAATGTAATATCACGCCTGTAATCCCTGAAGAGGTAGGCATAGGACACTTTAGCGTTCCACCAGTTACGTTTAGGTCCCACTATGGAATAGGTGGTGAGCCTATTGCCAAGCATCGGGCACATATCCAGACTCCGAGCAATTATTCGAAAAATTATGTAGTACCCGACCCGGGAATTAAATCCAGGACCTCACGATAGGCAGTCACACTTGCAACCAAAATGACCAACCTGGCAGTCAATTGTATATACATGTGTCGTTCAATATTACCTTCAATTGTCGCTTAGCAAATTCTCATGGCAGCTGACTAAAATAAAGTTGTCCAGTAAATTAAATGACCAATAAAATTGTAACAGCCAATTATTAAACAGTACCTACAATTCTTAACGATGTGAAGCAAAATCCACACGAAATTTAATGATTCCTTAGAGAAATTCTTGTTAAAGTTTTAATTTTGTCCAGTAATTACTGTACAATTACAATTGTGGGACGGGTCATACAAGACAAAAATCTATCTTATCATTATTATAAAATATTCAAATCTTTTTATGTAACTACCATTAAATTTCATGATTGAAGAAAACGTTACTAGAGAATAAGACATACATTATTAATGTTTGTTATATCAAAGAAACATCCAATTGCGAAGATTATTATCACGATACCGACGTCATTTCCAGCGCAGAATAACAAAGTACTGAAAGATTTGAGAGCTCTCTCAATTTCGAAACGGACTTTAATATTCATAAGGCAAATAAATCCGCAATGAGCCGGTCGGAACACTCCGCCTACAGGATTCTTAGGATTTTCCTACAAATTGCATACTTTGATATCTTGTGGTTATTAAGATGCCGAGCTTCCGTAGTCACCGCAACGAACATGTGGTATAATTAGCTGAATTTTTAATTTCCATGTGAGAGCAAATCTTCATAAGCCAAGGCATCCTCGATGCGGTGTTTCGAGTTACGTACCTACTCACAGTAAATAAGTTGCTTTATATCCGGAAGTTCTATTCACGTCCACGCACGTATTTACTAACTGGTGCATATGCGGTTCTTCTAGAGGTAGATTCTACATTTGCTTACTTCGCGCATCTTGTACATGCCTACGTCACAAATTTAAACAATTAATTACGGTTCACTTATGTAAGAATTTAAAATACATAGTTTTTCATACTACCTATGTATTCTTAAATGTGAGGGTAGATTAAAATTTTTACAATATCGAGTGAACATAAACATCACGTGACGGTATGTATGTATAATTTTGTTGCAACTAGTCGTTGGTAGATGGCGATACTGTCAACGGAATCTAACTTATATTGAATGTTTAGAATTTCATTAGTTTTTTATATGTACATATATGAATGTGTAATATAATGTATATGAATTAATTTCGTGCTCTTCATATCTTCTTGTTTATTTCAAATTAAGTACGTGCTAAATACTATTTTTGGGTATTTTGACGATTTTATTTGTATCTGTTACTCAATATATGAATTTACGTTAATTTTTTTTTTTTTGTTAAAACCTGATCACTCGTGCATCAACTGATTACCTCATTACCTTAACGTAGAAATATATTTTGCCATATGCCAGCAGTCAGCATCAAGATTATCATCGTTTCCATCATCAACTCTCATTGTTTTAGTTCCAATTCACACGTACACACAGATCTCTTCTCAAAACGGAATTGTTATGGCGTCGCGGCTTAAAACCTTGGCCTGTGGTGGACCCGACTTGTACCAACGAAAGCTGGCAAAAGTTCGTTAACAATTCCCAGTCTCACAGCCGTTACCGTTATAAGATAAACTTAATTTCCTATAAAAATTTTGCGTAAATAAATAAATAAAAAAATCGTCCTCAATAAAACAGTATTTTACTCCCTGAAAGATGTTTAAAGATAACATCGTTCGCGTCTCGCCTCCTTCGTAATTTAATCGGCTTTATGTGAAAAACAAAAAAAAAACATTTTCACTTTCGTCAAGAGAATTTAATTCGACTTTATTTTTTGTGTGACAAATTTGACGCTAGCGAATTTTCATGTTTATCAACTTACCTAAAGGTTTATCCATTAGTATTCATTTTGATAATATTTATTTATTCGTTTTGACGTCGTGGTGTAAGCTAGGATGTTCTTTTAGAATATTCACTGCGGCTATAGTGACGATGGAAAACGTCGCCAGTAGACCTACGCGCCGGTTTTCTATAATATTCTCTAACGTAACATCACACCTTTTAACCCCGAAGATGTAGGCAGAATGGTGTAGTACACTCTCACCTTTTTCTAGTAACGTTTACGTCCCACTATGGACTAGGTGGTATGCCTCTTGCTATACACCGGATACACATCCAGAGCCCGAGCCACTACTAGATAATCTAAATTAGAAAAATTTAATAGTACCCGAACTGGGAATTGAACCCAGAACCTCCCGATCGGCAGTCGCACTTGCAACCAACACGACCAACGTGGCAATCAATGTAATATTCTCTAAGCCATGTTAAATATAAGATAATCGCGGACTATCAGATGATGTCTAAAATCTAGAAATGACGAGAATTTACTTCGAAAAAACAGATTTTATTGCATTTTCGGTAAACTTTTCACTCGCCAAGTGACATTTTACATACACTGCAAAAAGCAATACGGAAATTTAATTCAATATTTCACGGCATCTAGCAAACTGCAAAAACTTGAACGAAGTCAATGACTACTATTAAATCATAATGCGGGCGCACGTTGCGTCGCCGGCGCGCGTGACACACGACACGCTAGCCGGCCGCCGTGACATCGATGTCACGTTTCGTTTTTTCTTGTTTCTTTATAAACTGTTCACGTGAAAACGCTCTCAATACAACATGAGCTATCATCATCATTGTGAGCTTATCGCATTCGCATCCCACTGCAAGATATAGGTAGGCCTCCCCTGAGGGGTTACGCTCATAATCCCCACGCTGGGCATGCGGGTTGGCGATCGTAGAGCACACCTTCTTGCACCTGCTTACGCTGCTGCCCATAGGCGGCCGGTAGACCGGTAGATTTAGTCGCCTCTTACGACACCCTGTACCCGGTACGGGGTCAGCGAATGTATTCTTACTCCGCCCCGGCATTATCATTTGATTGTATTTCAAAAGCTAATTTTATTTTATCATCATGATCACGATGAAACCTTTTACCGCACCCGTGTCGGGCGCGAGTCTCCTGTGAAGGCCGGTGAGGCCTAGACTTTTTTTTCATACATATTATACGTCAAATATTTACACACTGAACTAATATTGTCGATATCTTACGCACTTAACATCTAATCTGGTGTACACTAAAAAATGTAATATTATGTCAGGAGATATTTCTACTTGTTCGAACCAATAATGCTAAAGTAGAACTAATGGTCGAGACGGTCTACTGATGGCAACTGATCGTTGAAATATTGATCAGCATTAGGTACATCAATTTATGAATATTTAAGACTTGCCACTTTAAGCACAAGTATACAATGTTTAAATCACATTTACATAACGATAGCAATTGATGTAATTCTGGCGTTTAAAAAGTCAAAAAGATACATATATAGATACCTAATTTTAATTACATAGGTAAGGCTATTGCTTTCAGTTCTTTAATATTACATCTCTTAGAATGAATCTTAATAAGCTTAAATAAACTATGAGAGTTTGTACTAGGCAATTACACTAACATTTACATCGTGTATATAAAAAAATCTCTTTTAAAAAGATTACTTTTCTTTTTGTACTTACTCTCTTTGACGTAGACCTTTGATTATAATTATTAATTTAAGTTCGGCTTATTGAGGAGTTGATTATTTATTCACAGCGCAGGAGGCCAAGACTCATCCATATTGACCAAATAGGTCAGATACTCGCCGATGAAGATGTTTGGATCTCAGTACCCCCTGTCTCCACCGTTAGGGACCTGGTGTGATATATAATAATTATTATTATTATATCGTAACCCGAATAATAGTGATTGTTATTGTATTATGATGCTCGGTCTCTTGGGGCGGGCAAACAGCACCAAGTGCCAATATCTCCATCCCCCTAATCAGCAAACCCTACGCGCTTTTTCTACATTACACATAATATAGTAATTATTATTGAATGCCCGCTTAAACTTAGCAAGGAATATTTTAGTATAAGAACCGTTTCAGTTCATTTTAGGCTCCCGGAACTTTCGGTAGGCCACAGTCGTTCTAAACGCGAAGTAGGTATCCCTTACGCGGGCGATAACCATTCGTATCCAGCGAGTGTGCGGACGTTGAGTAATAGTGCCCCATATGTTTTTGTAAATGAACGCAGTACGTACCTACATTATATTGTTCTGCTTATTTTATTACTTGGCCCACTGATGTTGAACAGTAAGTTACATTAAATAATTGCCTAATTAATTTGTTAATATGATAATGATTCGTGGATTGTGTTGCACATCTAATAGCACTGAATTTAAGTTGTCTATTTCTCAACCAAGTTCTTATAAGTTAAGGCACTGACAGAACTTTTAATAACATTGTTATATGTACTAACTAACTAATAATTTATTCATTTTATATCCATGGTACTCAATTAAGTTGCTTTTTCTGAAACTAACCGTATGTATGATAGTGGCAGAATTACTGAGGGGCGAAATGGACGGCCCGCCTCGGGCCTGTGACCCTGGGGGACTCTGAATGTGTACATGTTCCCTTAATCAAATCGTAAACAACAATAAAATTATGCCGAGTGCGTGTGTAAAGGTAGTTTACAGTTGGAAGTATTTACATATATAGATGTATGTATATACAATATCTAACGGTGGTTTACAATTTTCAAATTACACAATTTACTAAATCACTTTTGCTGTCAATCTTAACGTACGTCTATACGTAACATTACGCCTGTAATCCCTAAGAAGGTAGGCAGAGGAGTGTACACTTCCACATTTCACCAGTTATGTTAACGTGCCACTGTGGTATAGGTGGAGAGTACATTTCCAAACACTGGGCACATAACCAGACTTAGATCTACTGCTCTAAAATGTACGTTATAAAAATCCAATAGTAGGTACCCGACCCGGGATTTAAAACCATGACCGATCGATCATCAGCCGCGCTTGCATTTAACACGACAATGTTAATATAAATATAAGATAATCACATCAAAAAAATCATCAAAGCAATCTATAATATGTTAACATAATAGAACTAGTACTATGTATATTGTATTTAATATGAACATTCTGTTCCTGTACTTTATTCGTATTTCAGTTTAATTTCATGATTATTATTTAACGTCTCCACAGTGACTGTAACCAGTGGAGGCGAGGCCAAGTTCTCGCGGCTCGGCGCGCGAACATTATTAATGCATGTCTCAGCCGCGCACAAGTTCAATTCCACGCCAAACCTGCAAACGAACACGCCGTCTATATTGTAACGAACGTCGATTACGAATAATCATAATCGTTAAACATTATCGATTTTTGTGTATATTTCGCGAAATGAAGTTCGCGTTTAACATATATGATTGAATTGGACGGGAAATTATTTTAAAACAGCACAATGCTAATGGTTGAAAGGGGAGGGGGAGGGAGGGTGGAAGGGGCAGAGCTAGACTCTTCTGTCTTGATCTAGTAGATCAGATACTGACACATGAGGGAACTAGAAATCTCCAAAATAAGCATGCGTGAATAAATACTATGATGAATATAAACGTATTTAGCAACCATTGCTTTCTGCCTACCCCTCGTAACGGACCTCGAGTGAAACATAATAATATTTCATTGAGTTAAGCGGATATTTAAAAGTGTCTCTGCACAGCACAGCTGTTCAGCGAGAAAGTATTTAATTGATACTTGAAAGTTTTAAATGAATACCTTAAGAGCTATTGAGGATTATAAATTTAACTTTATAGAAAATTCAATATATTGCGTTTGACAGTTTTCGGTTTGTTATAATAAGCTTTAAGTTATTCAAGATATTATTATTCGAAATATTTATGAGAACATTTACATGACTTTAATGTCTTTCAAACCTACAATTTTACAATGTCAAAGGTATTTTCATAATGAATTATGTATTCCGAATTGCGGTAGATGGAGCCAGTTCGCTGTGTACATTTAAATGAAGAGCAAATTTAAATATCCAATTGAATGTACATACACTTAATTGCCATTGTCCTTTTATGCCATCCGTTAGTTATATATTCGCCAACTGCGCATTAGGTACAGCTTCATAAAAAGAAAATTCTCACTCATAGCATGAACGGTTCTTCAATACACCAGGGATAACGATATTAACAGGCTCAATTTTTGCAGTCTCGTCACCAATTATATCAAAGTTTATTATATTAAAACCTTAGTACAAGTACACTTCACTAACTTCTTGTTCGTAATTGCTTTTAGATGTTTACAGGAGATAGAGGCACAAAAAAAATTATTATTATTGCACCTTTACACCAGGTCGTTTATGGGATAGGCAGTGAACAATGAGCGCCAAAAATCTCTATCTTTACAGATCTGACTTGCTTCTTCCACGTTCATCGTTCCCTTCTTACTTGTACGCCGGTTTCTGAGATTTAAAAAACTCATGGCTGATTAAAATATGTATATGAAATATTTTTCGATTGCAGAATATTTAAAAGGAATTTATTTTTTAATTTAAAAGGAATACAGTCGAACTAATGTTTAATAATCGCAACAACTACAAAAGACAAAAACGTGGAAATGCATAGTCAATTAACTTTTTCAAATACAATACAGCGATACAAATACAGCGATTACTGCAGTTGGGTGAAAGTATCCAATCACGAAACAATGAAAGAAACGCAACGAGTAATAATGTTTTCGTGTATAATCGCTTTAGCACAACAGAAGATGTTAGATTTGCCTGCTTCGTTGGTCCTGTTGGTTCCAAGTGCGACTGCCGAGGTCATGGGTTCGATTCCCGGGTCGGGGGCACTACTAAATGTCGGAAACTCGTAGTCTGGATACGTGCCCGGTGTATGGCAATAGGCTCACCACCTATTCCATAGTGGGACGTAAAAGTAACTGGTTAAACGTGGAAGTGTTCTACATTCGTCTGCTTACCTCTTCGGGGATGACAGGCGTGATGTTACGTAAGATCTTAGATTTAACCATTGTACACGATACATATGCTAAAGATGTCAAATGTCAAATACAGAAATTAGACATTCGAACATCATTCGCGTGATAGCCTACGGTGGTATGAATGATACAAAACACTGATTAGTTATAAACTACTTATAAAACGTTTAAATGCAAAAATGAAATAAACGAGATGTTACAAGTTAAAAGCTTCAAAATTATGTCAATGTAAATAGAGATTGCTTGTGATACAAATTATATAATCAAAGCGTAGACAGTCATTCTATTTCAAATTGACAGCAGTGGTTGTATGCGAAGAGCTGATGATCGAGCTCAGGGGCGTGCTATAGAAGAGGATTATGGCAAACAGTGGACAGGAACACGCTGATGATGAGAATGAATTTATAACATAGAAGATTATCCGAGCATAACTGTACTAAATTTCCCTTCGACATGTACAGTATATCTTTGTTAATTCTGTCTAAGTACGCATGTATGTCATTCGATTATAAGGAAATACACAATATAAAGTACCTAAAAAATTAAATTTAAATATTATACCGGCCAAATGGCCGGTCTCCATAACCATTGGCAGCGCGTGCCAATATTCGAATAATTTGGATATCTTCGACGATATTGCACACCGCGGTCGCCGGCTCGCCGCAAATTATGAACATCGGTGGACGAACACCGACATTCAACAGCGGCTCTGGATTTCCGTCACTCTTGACCTATATTGGCTAACCGCAGCTGCATACATTATAATGATTATGTAACACTGACAGGTCGAGCTTCTGATATACTTGTTCATTATATACAGGGTGATGTCCATACTTGTATACTTGTGTGTGTATACTGATTCCTGCTATGGCAACCTCGCATTTCAGTGGTTGATTGTAAAATACTCATATATGTAAATCTTTGATCGATGATCAGATGATCGCATGAATAAATAAAGGTTGAAGACAAAATAGTATTTTAAAGGTATTAGTCGAAAAGTATAAGATGCAAAGCCAGAACCGGTGGGTCGACTTGTTTATGCTTTTAGCATGGATGCGTGGAACAACGTCAAAAGGGAAAAGGGAAAAGATAACTCATTTACGGAATAGTGAATGAAGTTTGATTAGTCTACTGAGTTAACACTTGAGCCAATCAGCTCGGCTGGCTACACGACTCTGTGCTTACTCCAATACTACTCATGAACGCGCGAATTGGGTATATAATAATGGGGATGAAAACAGAATAATTGCGGTCGGCGTGAGGACGTAGCATATGCGGTGTGACGTACATGTTATACATAACTTCGTGTGAAAGAGTTTCGGTGTATAAATTATAAATGGTATGCACTGATGGTTCAGACATGTAAAAATAATAGCACACTGAAGATGGAACAAAACAGATGCACAATACAAATTATCACGTATGCAAGTACCAAGAAAAATCAAGACCCATTTATATTGAGTAAAACCTCCGAAACGAACGGCATGTAAAACGACAGTAATTAATATATTAGAACCACGTCCTGTATAAGTATAGCCACATTTGGCACTCGATGCTCTATGCCTTCCTCTTAAACAACCTGACGTAACAAGATAATAATAATAACATGACACAATTAAGGACAAAAATTTAAATTTAAAATACAGAGTTCCTCTGCCATCGCATCAAACAAGCATTCATGTAAACGAACGAGTTTATTTGCTGCCATTTGGAATCGTCAATTATTTCCGCTACCAAGCATTCTCTCATTTCAAATACTCAAATAACTATGACTGTAAGCGAAATTAATTTTCGCATCCTCACTTGAAATAGGAATTCAAATTAGCAAATTGGAGGAAGTTTATTCGTTCCATTTTAAATATATGTATGTAAATACAGTCCTTATTTAGAAACCAATAAGATTGAAAACTGATTGGAGTCATCTTTCTCCACAAATTGATATGAGATTCTTGTAATATGCAAGGACTGTTTACATAGAGGGAATGATCGTAATCATGTTCTGGATAACAACCAAATGTGATTGAAATTGATAATTGAAAAATTTCGATTTGTACAAATGGGGAAAACATCTAAAATATGTAGAGTCCAATTTTAGCGAGCTATTCGAAAGTCGAAAAGAGTTATTTAAAATAAGAGCAAAAATAAATTCGACCGCGTCTGTTACAGTAACTAGGAATGATATTGCAAAGTGATCAGAAACATGTCTTGAAATTTCCATTGCCACATTCCGTGTGACCGTAGTACCTTTCGTTTGTCAATGATTGGATTCCCATCTTTCGGTGGTTCACAGACCGTACTTACTACACCGACAGCTCATTTTTAGTGATTTCTTTTTACAAAAAAGTAACTTCACGCCTGTAATCCCCGAAGAGGTAGGCAGAGGAATGTAGAACATTCCCACGTTTCACCAGTT